>JAIUZE010070035.1:0-295011 GCA_022085475.1 Heliosperma pusillum
CTATATTCGGTTCATAGTTTGTATATTAGTATACACCCTTTTTATTTCCGTATTTATACGGGAGATATGTCTCCCGTCTTGTATATTTCTTTTGTAGAATATTAATTTTCTTTTGTAATGAACCTTTTTATTTCAGACACCTTCATTATGTATTTAAATATTTTTTTTTTCTTTCCGCAAATTTGAGGGTGTCACAGCTGATTCAGAGCTCGGGCTCAAACTTCCGAGCCGATTCCAAGTCCACCCGCGCCAGAGCTCAAATAAGCTCACTTACACCCCTAATCTTTACCGACCTAGACCTTATATTTTGATTTATCGCTTTTTCTCGCTTTCGTTTTGCGTTTGATTTAATGCGAAATGAGATTGTCTAGGAACTGGTATATGGCTCTAATCGAATTTTTTTTCAAAATGGAGTTATTTTGATAACTATTTCGCGTTTTAGGGTCGATTTCAAACTATTTCTCCCCAATAAATCACGTCATCACTTTTTTTATTTTTCATAGCAATTTTAGTCCGTTACATACAAAAAGTTGTGAATGACTATGGTGAATATACATTAGATAGCATTGCAAAACGTAAACACGTGTGCTCTCTTGTCCCCCACTTGTCTTTGGATTCTAGATTACAATTTACACAAAGGGATAAGTGTGACTTACAAAGTTACAATAATGGACACTACCATTCTCTTATTAATCCCTTCTGATTTTCTCTACTTTCCTTCTATGTCCATCATACTAAATACTAATGCTACCCATCATTCCTAAATGGGAACAAAGAGTTTGCAGCTCTTTGCTTATATTTGGGTACTATATTTGGTATAGCGATTTATCAAACGAAGGGCAAAATCGCTATATGAGGTAGCGATTTACCATAAATCTGAGAAAAATAAAAAACTGATGACGTGGACCCATTGAGGAGAAATAGTTTGAAACCAACTATAACACGAAATAGTTATCAAAATAACCCCATTTTGAAAAAAATAATCGCTCTTATCCAGCCTACGTAAATTGTTGCGAATTATGAACCCAAATTTCCTAAAAATCAAACCAATCTAACATTCAACAACATCAATACTCTGAAGCATATTCTTAACACAGCATTTGCGGATGAGGTTTTAAAGCCTGAATGCCATTTTTTGTGCAATTCTTTTCTCTACAGGTTTAATAGAGCTCAGCATTAAACATAAAGTTTTCTGGAAAGACGGAAACCTTTGCGATCGATTCATAAGAATGATCGATTTGCAAAAAATGTTGTGAGTATTTGTTTACACAATCCAATAACGAGCCAACGATGAACAATGTACAATAGAGATCGAGCAGTATTATTAGTATACAATCACCCTCGGACGGACAGTCCACAAGGCCAGACTGTGGCGTATCTACAATTGCAGATACGCTTGCGTGTACTAGTGTGATTGCAGTTGTTGACATAATTAAGCTGAGCAAATATACGATATGAAAAGATGGCTTGCATTCTAGAAGCTGGGAATAACACCATTAGTTAAACATAAGGACCGACAACGATGCAATGCAAACATTAACCATGCACTAATTTAGTTCACAAACTCTCATTTGTGACGGGACGATCCGTCGCAAGCTTGCGATTTGTCAAATCCCTCTCACATAGAGCAAGTGGAGGGGCAAGTGGGGCCAAATGGAGTCACCCCACTTGCCTTGCCTTGCCACTTGTTCTTTGTGAGGGGGATTTGACCCGTCGCAAGCTTGCGACGAGTCGCCCCGTCACAAGCAAGAATTATTGAATTTAGTTACAGGATACAGATAATAGCAAGAAGGACAACATGACATTATTATTACTACTCCATCAGTCAATGATAAGTTACTGGTAAGAGGGCACGCAGTTACGCACTCAAGTAGTAGGTTCGAGTTATCAGCAATTTAAGAACGAACCCAGAATAGGTCATCGGTTGACATGAAATGGCAAACTGGTGGACTAGGCTTGTGGTTTAGCAACCGGAGTACAAAGCCCTCAAGGTTCCAAGACGATGTATCCATGTGGCACACACTGAGGGCTTCAAGCTGGGCCCCATCTGCTCCAAGCAGAGGAACAACTCGAACTTTACTGTTTGGGATATAATGACAACCGTAAACAGCATACGGAAGGTCAAGGTCGGCTATTTTATGACAACTGGTTACGCGGTGGTGTATGTCCCGCACAGGTCCCACCACCGAGTAAATTTGCAATTTGCCTGGTGGGGTGGTTAGGGCCTCAACTTTGCTACCCATGATCGGCATAACAAATTTCAGCATGGACTCTTTCGAGTCCACGCAAGCTCTTATCTCCCCTGTAATTGTAGATACGCCAGTCCGGCATTGTGGACCATGATTTGTTGGTCCAAATGGGGACAGTTTTCAGCTCGTCTCGTTGAAGACGGGCATTATACGTCATAAGCTGAAGACGGATAGTGGCCCTCTCACAGTATCCAAGTGGGGAGGGCAAGTGGAGTGAGAATTTGTGGTCAGTTTTAGGCAACAAGCTGTTGTTTCCTTGATTTTTGAAAATAGTTACCATTCGGATTCCAACTCTAACGAAGTTACAGCCGAATAAATTTATCAAAAAATTAGTGAGATTGGAGGGAAGGTTTTCATTGTTGGTTTGATTGAAACTCGAAAATGGTGATGATGACGATGGTGGTGCTTCTCCACCGTACTTTAACTTTTGCAGGTTGGCGTAAAAAAGAAGTAGAAGAAGTACTTTTGCAGGTTTTGGGAATATTAGACGAAAAATACGACAAGAAGTACAAAGTAAGCCATTTGGGAATTGGAAAAAGAAAGCATTAATGTGTGATTTCAAGAAGGAGAGATTTATAAGGAAATGAGAGTACTTTACTGATTTTTGGGAAAATTAGATCATGTGCTATATATACTACATACGGGAAGGTTCTAGTTCATAGAATAAATGCTAAGCCAAAATGAACATACCCAATACATTGAACTTAACTCTTCTTTCAAACTCTACATTAAACTTACATGCTAAAAAAACAAGTTTTTGCTAGATTAGTGTCCACTTTTCGATAACTTTAAAATTCTTCACAGCAACGGAATCATTACCCGCAGTGACAAGGTGATCGATATAAATCAACACGTATAAACGTACTGTATCACGAGAATAAGTGAAGAGGGAGTAATCGGAATATGATTGTTCGAACCTATAGTCACGGAGGGAAGCGGCAAGCTTAGCAAACTAACACCGTCCACCGAGGTGCCTGACGGAGACGATATAAGGACTTTTTGAGTCTACAAACCTTGTCTTCCTTGCCGTGACTAAACCCCGGAGGTAGCTAGCCTCATATATACTTCTTCAGTTAAATCACCATGAAGGAATGTGTGCAGTTTCCATTTCTGAACGGCCGCTACCGCAAAAGAGGCCCGTATGGTGACCATCTTCACAACAGAAGCGGTAGTCTAGCCATAACTCAATCCTTTCCACCTGATGGTTACCAAAAACAACAAGACGAACTTTAAGGCGTTCAACTTAGCCATTGGACTTGTAGTTAGTTTTATATACCTAGCGACACCCGAGTGCCTTCTTATCTAGTGGGAGATAACTCAATTCCCACGTCGCATTTTGTTCTAGTAGATGGGAAACACAGGCGTAATGTACCACCAAGAGATGGGAAACACACAATAGCTCTCTTTTATGGGAATCAATGTTGTCACTAGGTTAATAGTTTCAGTACACACCTTTGGGTAGACAAGTCCACAATATACACGGCCACACAAGCTGTGTTTAAGTAAGAATTTTGTGCGGCAAACAATGGCAGTTCCAACTATACTAGACTCGCAATCCTATTTCCTAAATACCAAGTACTATACAAAAGAATATTGTGTCCTCGGACCTGTATAACTGTCGAAAAGTAGGGCTTAACTTAAGACTGTTGAAGAATAGCTAGGTGGAGCACCATCTTCACCTAGCATTTCTCGTAAAGTCATCGCCTTCCTCTTGGGTCTACACTTCGAACAGGTGGGGACGGTAGTGGTCCACCTCCGAGTGCAGCAGCAGCTGACTCAACGTGGGTCAGAAGATAGTCGTATATCTTCTTTCTCAACCTATCTATTGTCTCATCTGAGACGCAGGTTGTTTCGTCTTCATCTTCGTCATCCTCTTTGTCGGGACCCCCACCAATTTCGTCCAACCAGTCATTGACACTCTTTAGCTGAGTCAACATGCCGGCTATTTGACCATTGTCTGACAAAGCTGACCTGTTCACATCAGCATCTAGAAATCGCTCAATGAATCTTAAGAACCAGCTCTGTGACTGAGCCTGTAACTTTTCGGCCAAGTCCATAAACTCATCAATCCCGTTCCCTCTAGCCCATTCTGGAGGAGGCGAGGGTGGGGCTCGGCTCTTTTGGGTCCCAGCAAAAAAATCTCGTGGGTCTACAGCTCGGCGTGGGTTCCATGATGACGAAACCTTTGAGCTCACTGCTAAGCGAGGTTTGGCTAGAGTTTTTTGGGAGGAACTTTTGCTGGGTTTTTCAAGAACCAAGATGGACTGACTTTCTGGATTGACTTTCTGATTTTGCAAGGTGGATGAGACCGTATGTGGACAGAGTGCTGGTGGTCGATCTGTATATGCTGAGAAAGATGACAAATCTGTGTATATCGCTGCATTAACCCAGGAAGCTGCTTGTTTACGCTTCTCTGACAGGATTTTGAGGGTTTCCTCCGATGCCATTTCTGAACTCTCTGGGGATGAGCCGACTGAAAATGTTGTAGATAGGGATCCCGCTACAAGAAGTGTGTTCTTCAAGCTTGAGTGTAATGCCAAAAACTGTTCTACTGCTGGTTTTGGGTCGTCCTCTTTGGCCGATGAACTTAACTCAGAGTACTTGCTGCAAGACAGAGCAATAGTGGAATGTCTCGATTAACTTTCAAAACTTGCACCGAGTTTTACAATGCATTGATATGTGTATATGACATGCTAGGGCATTTTCTGCAGACTGAGCTTACCTTAAACAACGAAGTATACTCTCGGCAGCAGCAGCTTCTTGCAATGCCTCAATTGCAGCCATTTGTGCTGAATCTCTAAGCTTTAAAACTTCCTGAAGTTCATAAAGTATGAAGCATATTAAAATTACTGTTCCTACTTCTGAACCATGATGTACAGAAAGCTACAGTCTAATACATTTGAGATTTTCTCTGGCCGGTTACGATCATCGGAGAAAATATGGATCGTACAATGTAAAATGAGGTAAGCGAAACTCCCAAACCAAATCACTGAAATACTTTTGTAACAAGAGAAGTTTGTTTCGGTGTAAAGAGAGGCAGAGAGCCACGAGGGCAGTTTTTGGTGCTGACAGTTTTCAAATTAGTCAAGAGATCTCTCAACGACTTTACACGCTAAGCTAGCTAATACATGCTCTAACAAGAGATGTAGACAAAAAATAAACAGCTCTGGGAATACCTTTCCAAGCTTAGTTACAGAGGACGGCAGAGAAGTCCATAAGACACTTGCATCTATCAGTCTCCTACTACTGGCAGGGACCTTCACCAAAATTTCTGGCAAGCCATTGCTAGGAGTATCCGTTGATCTCCTGCCAGCTGAATTTTTCGGTTTACCTGTTCTATCAAGATCATCCAAAGTTCCAGTTGGAGTTGAATATTTTGCAGGCGTCGAATCTTTAACATCTTTTGACAATCTTGAGGATGTCTGGACTTTATTCTCCCCTTTTGTTGATGACCTGTCATCCGCTGGATTTCGCTTAGGCGCCTAATATTGAGAAATAACAATTAATTTCTAACAAAGATGGATTATGGATTTCCATGTTGCTCGGACTCTTCAATATTACCTCGCATAGCCCTATCAGACGGACACTGCACACCCGGACATTTGATTTTAAACCAAAAACATGATTTTTTTCCATAAAATAGCTGAATCAAACACTTAGACACGCACCCGTGTCGGATACTCCTAACCGAGTCCGAGAAACATAGATGGACTATACTCCATATCTATATCCCAACCCTACAAACAATGCAATTGGGCGTAAACTGAGAAATTTACTCAGCTTCTCAACAAAGCAACAAATAGTAAAAACGGCATTTACTGTTTTGCAAACTTTGTTGCTGTGAAATTGTTTAAAGGTGAGGTATCACGGCAAACATTACCTGAACCTACAACAGATACTTGAGGCATCTTTGGATACGTAATCACAATTACTATCTCATATAGAGACTAGAGAAGACAAAGGTGGCAACGAGAGAAGTGACGAATACATGTAGGGGTGTAATTGAATACCTCCACTCATGCACTCTCTCCATTTCAGTCAATAAGCCTCATTTAACTTAATATGCAGGGCAAATTTTGAACAGTAGAGCTTATTCATTGAGACAGGGAGAGTAATAATGTTTACGCGAGTCAGAGATGAATAATTAGTTTCACCTAGAAAGCAGCTAATTACACTCGACTAGTAATCCCTCTCGCCTTATTTACCCACCTTATTTTTATCAAAAGGATTCCACATCGTAATTAGGTTCCCACGTCCCATATAAAACATAGGTTTAAAGTTATTGCAACATGATTACTTAAAACTAAACCAGCAATACAAACATCACATTTTACGCTTGCAATGAGAGTATAAGACCTTTACACAGACCACCTTCAATGACATCCCTTCCTCCTCTACCCAAAAGAGTAACGGAACACATTAGTAGAGCATGGCAGCCTAAAATACTCTCAAACAACTCAAAATCGGATAAACTATTCTCATCATTCTCATCATGGGGTACGGAGAGCAAGCAGTAAAGAAGGGCAGAAAAAAATTATCAAATATCTAAGTAACACTTACAGAAGAACGAACTGCAGAGATCGTATCCTGCTGGCTGGTTTTCGCTTTCAAGCTATCTCGGCTCTTAGTGTCCATGTTCCCTTCCCAACTTCTTCTCAACGCCTTTGGTCCCATATCTATCATATGAGCCAATTTCCTGGGTGTACTAAGACTACTAACCATAGGTTGCTTCTTGGGGGTTGCACTCGCACCACGTCCAGAATCAGCCAAACCCAGTTTGGCAGACACCTTATCCATCAAACCCAATTTAGTAGTGCCCCTATCACTCTTAATCTTTGCTTGGTTCTTCACCCCAGTTGAAAACTTCTCAAATGAAGTAGGAAGTGAATATAAACTTGAAGGAGATGAGGGTATCGAATGAAAGATTTTGAAGTTTTCAACCTTCCCAAAGATTCTCGTCTCTCCGATGAAGTCGAATTAGATCTAGTTATTGATAACCCTTTCCCATCCAACTTATCATCTTTGCGACTAACATTCAATTTAGATAGAGGTGATTTATCCTTCTTAACATTCAATTTGGAAGGAGGAGATTTCTCCTTACTACCAAACAAAGACTTCACAGCTGATCTCGGTGTTTTGCCATGTTTCGACTCAGGTGACGAACCATTCAAAAACCCGAGAGAATGAGTTGCCACAATCTCTTCAGGGGTACCCACACAAGGGTGCCTCCCTGGAACAAGCCTAACACCTCTAAGGATAGGGACCGGGGAAGCGGCCTCAAGCCTTTCAACATGAATATATTGGCCTAATTGAATCTTATCACTAAGAATCAAATCATCATGATCATCAGGAAGAGCAACATAAGTAGCATGAGACGAATCCGAAACCTTCAAATAAAAGCCTTTGTTTTGAAACAAATCACCACCAGTAAGCGCAGGAACGATACTTACAACCTGCAACAAGGAAGACCTATGCTCACCTGCTACTTTAACTTCTGTATTCATATGCTGCACAAGTTTTAGCAGAATCCCAGGTACCAAAGTAGCCATTTTCGAGACCGTCAATGTGCATTACTCTGAAGATAATCCCCAATGCTATATCTAAAGTACAAGTTCTGAAAACATAATAATCACAATTAATAATTTAGATTGAGCACAATCCTCTAAAATGTCATAAAATGTGAAAATAAACAGAAAACAACACGTTTTTTAATAACAAAGCACCAAACATACATAATTAGTGTAAAACATTAATCAATTGTTCACAAACATCCATTTTTCTATTGATTGTATTTATCACAATGAAATTAAAATGAATTGGCACAGATTCCTGAATGTTTAAATTAAGAGTAAGCACACTAACCATAGCGGCGGAACCAGGATTTATAGTTAAGGGGACGAATAATTAATATACAGTAAAATAAGGGGAAAAAACCGAAATTTTTACTAAAAGTTACAAAATTTTCCCTGATCATTAGCAATATTCATGAAAAACAGAAATTTTATTATAACTCAGGCTAAAAAAATGGATCTAGAGTGTGAAAATTGACAGCATACCAAGAACCCAAGTTACAAATATCAAAAAAAAAATACTACATGAAAAGTATCAATCACAAAAACCCAGATAATAAAAGGATTAATATATCAACACTAATGGAAACCCATATTAGAAAAGATTCAATCTTTCATAAATAAGTAATATCCCATTTTAAAAAAACAAAAGTTATAGAACAAGACGGTCTTTTTATTGGTTAAACACTCGTTCACTACTATTAATAAATGGGTGTTTAACCAATAAAACGACGGTGTCACATTGTAAGACGGTCTTACACAATAATAAATAGAGTGCTTACCAATGAAGAAGAAAAAGGTGGGGGAACATGTATGAATAATGTGAACTAGAAGTAAATGATGAAAACCCAATAAAATAGAAGATGATGAAACATTAACTACACCATAAAAAATGCAGACTTTTGGTCCAAAAAGTGCAAGTTTTTTTAATTATGGGAGAATTTGTTGAAGAGAAATGAAACAAATGTTGAAAATCAAACCAAAAAGAAGGAGAAATGATGATGAAACATTAATTACACAAGTAAAAATCCAAAGTTTAGGGTACAAAAAAGGGTGCTTTTTATGATAGTTTTGTGAATGATATTGAGAGGGGACCTTGAATTTGAAGCTTCTAATAACATGGGATTTTTGCAGAGAGAAAATGATGGAAGAAAACAAAGAGTACTTGAAATTAATTTAGGAGGAGAAAAGTGTATCTTAACTCTTAAGTAGAGTATTCCTTCATCTTGGACATGTGTGATTGTGTGAATTGAGGAGTGATTGTGTGATTGATTGGATTTTCTTACTTAATGTAGAAATATTCAAATATTATAATTTGATTTTCATTTCCTAATCAAGAAAATATAGTGAATCTTAAAGATGTATTTCCTTCTATCTAGATCAATTGCAAGTATATTTAAGAAAATTGGAAAAATCAGGGATAAAAAGGTAATAAGTAGGTGGGTCATGTAATTGTAAGATTCAATAAATGGACCATGTAATAACATTTTGTGTAAATATCAAATGAGTATAAAGAAAACTTAGTAATATTGTGGGCCAAATAAGGTATATTATATTTGGTGTAGTTCGTTCATTAATATTAAGTGTTACCTTTGGTTTGGACCGAATGGAGTACGGCTCTGTTCATTTCGGCTGAAACAAGCTGAACTGAGTTAAATGGAGGTGAGCTGAAGTGAATTAAACTGAATATAACTGAGTCGAAGTGAATGAATTTGAAGTAAGACTTAATATTGTGAAAAAATTAGCTAAACAAAACTAACTATAGTAAAACTGAAATGAGATTAATAGTTACGAGCTAAAATAAAACAAGCTGAAATTAAGCCAAAAAGAACATGACATAAATAGAACAATTTGGATTATCTTTATTTTCTACGATGGTGATTTCCTTTTGTTTTTTTTAACGGTCTTGATTTTATTGTCAGACGATATAACAATAACAATAATAGTTATAGGAATTAGATGATAATGTTGTGACCAAAAAATTATTCACTAATTTTATTAGAGGAAAAAATATGTTTATTTTTTGAGAAAGAAATATAGATGATTATAAGTCTAAAAATAACTTTATTGCCTATTGCAACCTTTTCATTTCCAAGTTTGTACCATTATATTATCTGATTGATCTATTTACACTTGAGTCGACAATACTATTAAGAAAAAAATTTACTCTAGAAATTTAACATTATAAAATTTACTCTAGAAAAAAAATTCATGTAAACTCAAAATTTTAAAAGGGTAGGAAGTAATATAATACATTCGATGCGTAATCCTTTTTTCTCATGTCCATATATATAATCAATAATCAAAGCGGTAAATAGTTAGTAACTTAGTATACCTCTCAGTATTAGGAAGGAAATAAGAGATATAGTTTATGAGTAGAATATACAATATGATATTATTATTATTATTATTTATCATAATAAATAAGAATCTCTTATTTCGTTCTTAATACTCAATAACTTTAAGAAACTTGTCGAGTTTTTGTTAATCCTAAAGACTATATAGCTCCATAGGCCTCTAAGTCTCTAATATCGAACTTTTCAAAGTTATAACTAGCCCAATTGTACTCCGTCAGGCATCAACTAAGGTCCTCTCCAGTGATTGGAGAATCCAATATCTAATTTACAAAGGGAGCAGATTAAAAGTGGGTGGCGAAATTACTAATATAACCCTCTTTCCTTTGTAATTTTGGGTACTAGCTAAGCCCCTCAGTAACGGAAGAGGCAGTTCGTACTTTGTACTAGCCTTATTTTTTCCCTAAGGATATCAGTTAGTTTAGCTGGTAAAATTATAAAACCTGGTACTCATAAGAGTCATAACATAGGTTAAAATGTCGTCAACATCAAAATCGCTCTTACAACTCCCTTTAAACAAAAAAAAAGGTTAAAACTTTTCAGTATTATTATATTTTCGTCCAGTTAATTCATTTATCTGAGTATCCGAGTAATATTTTTCAAGTATCTTTCATTTTATGTACAAATTTATATAATTTTGCTCTCCACCATGGTTATGGATCGGACATGGATAAAGACGGTTACATAGGTAGTTAGAATAACTCCCGGTATAGTTTAGCAGTTACCGTCGACGGTGGACAACTGATTACTTAGTGATTAGTTGAAACGTACATTCTAATATTCTATAATACGTATACATTCTCCAAGTACTAACTACTAGCTACCCTAGTGGATTATTCGCTGTTTTGTCGTCTTCACAATTAACTTTCATATTCTTTTTTTTTTCTCTCTTTTGCTAGATTAGTGTTCACTTTTCAATACCAGTTGGTCTCATTGATCAATGGGGTATATCTATTTTCAATGAAGACATGTCGGATTTTCTCTCACAAGGAGTTAATTGGGAGAGCAAGTGAGAAACTAAATGGATCTCCACTTACCTTCCCGGCCTCCTACTTGCCTTCTTGTGATAAGTGATCTGACTCATTTTCATTGAAGACTGATATGTCACGTATTCAATGAGAGTTTGTGTTTTAGTACAGAGTATTTGATTTGGTAGATAGAGTTATAGAACGAGAAAAAAGATTATACATCTGAGGTACTACCTCAGAGTAGTATGATTTTAATTTTTTGTGCATTTTTTTCGAGCTTTTTAAAGTTTATAAATCAAATTTTATATCTTATATATGATGTTTTTTGAGTTTTATTGTAATTTTTTTGAGCTTAATATTCAAATTAATAAACTCCAAAACTTTATAGTAAAACTATACTATACTCAAAAACTATATTGTATGTGGTAGTACATCAGAGGTACAATCCACTTACTGTTATAGAACAGTCGAGCTTACACATTCTCTAATGTAAACACACACAAAAATAGGGCTCATATAATAAAAAAATTTGGCAAAAACAATATGACGATGAGTCGATGATGAGGATGAAATCCCCCCATCGGCCCCATGGATCTTCATTAATTAGCTTTATAAATAAAGAGGGGAACCCGAAGGAGTTGGGATTGTTATAACTTATAAGTGACTAGAGAGCGAGGGAAAAATGTTAACGTGTTGCTGTTTTTTTTTCTTGAGGTATGATATCACTATATATTCATTACTTGTATCTATTAGGCTATTTTGCACATTTCGAAACATTATTTTTGATACTTAACCACTCAAAATATGTGACACATATATTCTTATTGATTGACACCCAAAATTATTATCAATATTTTATTTTCAGACTACTTTTATAATTCGGTTTTTCTAACCTATGCCCACTAGGCACATGATAAGAAAATCAAAAGGGAAAATATCAAATGTTTTTCTTTGAATTAATAGGAAAAGTAACGATAAATTTTAATTTCCCATAAAAATAGCATTTAATACTTTCCCTTTTGGTTTTCTTATCATGTGCCTAATAGGCACACGTTAGAAAAACCGTTTATAATTTATAAAAGTCAAAAGACATTTAATCAAAGCAGAACATAAAATATACTCAATCATCATAATTGAGACGTTGATCCAAATTCCAAACCAACAGTGTAGAAAATAGAATCCAAACTACACGACATAATTAGAAGAACAGTTGGACATGACACAATTAAAAGAGCAGGCTAATTAGTGACATAATAATAATAAATAATAATTATAGTTGGTGACATTAGGTTAATTTTGACACTTTTCAGCACATATATGATTAGACTTGAGTGATTATTTACATGAAAAACAAAGGATCTAAGGTGGGATTTAATCATTCAACTAATGATTTCTACAGCCTACTGTGTTTATATGCTCGTCAATCAGGCTCGTTAATGTTGCTTTTAACCAAAATAAAAAATAAAAAGAGGTCCTTAATCATCTAGAAGCATACGATATGGCCTAAAATTGCCTTATATAAGAATTTGAAAAAAAAAAAAGTGAGTATATATGATTTTTTACGTATAACATTTCCTATTTGGACCGTTTTATTCTACATTAGTATAAGAGAAATAAAAGATATCTGAATCTATTGAGGTTTGGTTTGATATAGTTTCAGATTATACAATGATCTTTTAATATAATCGTTTAAGATTCGACCCTGTTATGCGGAATGAATTGTTCGCTTTCGGTCCGCATCCAGTGCCTCAACACGCCATCCCCGATCGCCTTTGAACTTATAATGGACCGCTTTTTGTTGCCTCCATTAAGAATCGGCCCACCTCGCCTTTCTCTTGGACGACCTGTCCTGTCGCCGTGAGACTCATGTCGGCTTTCACGAACATGTGGACACTCTCTTGAGTTATAAGAGTTTCACGCCTTATAGTATAAGACACACTTCAAGTCTCGATCCAATGCTTCTTCTTGTATCTAGCGCAAGTTGAACCTTGGGCACTGATACCACTTGTTGTGCATAAGCGTCGAGACCTTATATATGTTGGACCTCTGCTGAGTCGGTATCCATGATCCATAATAGTACAATATTGTCCGCCTTGGGCCAAGCTGTCACAGATGTACTCTTAGACTCATTTCCAAAAGATCTCGTACTATTATATTTTGTACGTGGACATTTATAAAGAGCGTATTTAACCTTTATTTTACCGATATCAAACATGGGTTTGCACTTTGCACCCTAATAGACTCATTACAATTTCTTTTGGTGTAAACGATAAAGGGAGGTTTTTGTTACAATATGATATGAATAGCATTATAGGATATTGATGTACCCAATTATCAAATTTCTTAAAATATGTAAGAAACAATCTGAATAAGTTAGTAATTACAATTTGCATAATAACTTACTTCAACCTAAAATTTGAATATTTCTTATCCTAATAGAGTGACAAAAATAGTTTTATACTGGTAGCATGTTAAATTGGGTAGCAAGTAGTATCAACTATCAAGGCCACACAAAGTTGAATGAATGAGAAATATTTGTAGAGATTATGAAGTACAACCTATTAAAACCATATCTCACCTAACTCGATTCTTTTGTCTCTTGTTTGCTCTTCCAAACTTCAATTGTCCTTTAAGCTACTCTGCACTGTTCTTATCTGAGTTTCTGAGAAGCAATAACACAATTTGTTACAAATTAATCTTCCTTTTCAATCATTTAATTAAGGATCAGTAATGTTTTAATCGAAATAAACAAATAACTGGGATATAGAGACTAGTACAAGATTATAGAATCATATATAAACAACATACTTTTAGAATTCGAGACATAATAAATGCGAATAGGCTAACGGTAGAAGTTGGATATTATAAGACAAAGATATATACAATATACTTATACACAATATATAATCATATATCGGTGGTATGACAAGAACATCATAAAATAGGAAATTTATCATGTATTCGTCAACTAAGATGGATGCATATATGACTTGACAATCAGTATTAAATGGACAATTCATATAAAATGAACTTATAGTTTTATGTCAAGCTAAGATCGACTCTATTAATATATAAAAAGATAAAAAAAACTCGTCATTGCTCATAAGAAATAAAAAGAATCTTAACTCAAAACATAGGCCAACTTTACGCGGGATGTCGATCTGAACCGTACAGGTAGAGTATTAATTAGCTTGATTTATAGAGTCATGAGAGATGGTACTCAATTACTCATGACATGGGTTCAAATTCCGTTAGCATTAAAACTTTGCAAAATAGGATAGATTTACACAATTCTCATTTGTGACAGTCATCATCGTGCAACCTCTTACACCGATTAAAGCAATGACAAGTAAAAAAGCAAGAGAGATAATACTGTCACAAGCGAGATTTCCTAATAGGCAAATTCTTGTTTCAGACGGGGTTTTGTGACCACTTTATGCTCAAGTGTAACCACAATGATACAAGCAGTGTTACGACTAAGGGTAACTTGTTTGGCCAAATTTGTTACAATATCTCGCCTTATGATTTTAAACGAGAATAGGCCATCTAAAAGAAGACCAACTCTGGCTAATATTCATTTCTGAAAGGTGCAAGGGTTTAATTATGCCGTCTTTCCAGGTTGGTGAATGGTAATTACAGCAACAATTAAAGTGTCAAGTTAAGGTCCTACATCACACGTGCGGAGTGTAATTATGAACTCATCGAAACCATAAATTCCGTTTTACGTGGGTGTTCTCAGTTCTCACTCACATAATCACATACTCCGTAGGATCTTGCACTTAAAACTACAAACAATGCAGCAACTCAACAATCCAATCAACGTCATTGTGAAAACACCCTTACGATCTTAGATATGATAGATGAAAGCTTGTACAAAGGTGTGTCGGTGTGGGATGAGGATTTTTATTTAGTTGTTAAAAAATTTAATTCTCGAGCTTATGTATAAAAAACAAGTTGGAACTTGGAAGTAATATATGGACAAGACAACCCATTAGACTTAGTACGGAAAACATGTACATAAAACGGTGCAATATTTACAAGTTCAGCCTCGCTAATTCGTCCCAAACCGAGTAATCTGCGTGTCTGTAGGCCAGGAAATTTGTGCAAGCCGTGTCTATGTCTAGTGTAAGTTCGCATTCAATTACCTTTGCTCTTGATCAACTTAAAAAACAAAATTTTATATCAAGTAGATACAATATACATATGTTAGAAAAACTCAAATAAGACCGAGTAACTCATAAATCATAAGCATGTCTTTAAATTAACAGTAGGTCTTGCTTGCGACGGATCGGATCTTGTGACGGATATTTTGTGAGAGGAAATGGGTAGAGGGGACAAGGTGGGCACCCCCCATGTGCTCTCCACTCACCCTTGATGGGTATTTTGTGAGAGAATATGGTATCCGTCTTAAGCTTGTGACGGATAGTGTCCGTCACAAATGAGAATTTGGGTTAAATTAAAGGGGTGGTCCGGCTATAATCATGTTTAGTTGTTCACCTACGCCTAGCTCATGAGGGCAGGTTCTTGTAAACCTTTTCCTTCTTATTTTAGACCAATTAGGCTATGTTCATTTAGACTTAAAAGTCGATATTTTTAAGTTTAGTTTAGTTCAGCTCAAAAAAGTATAGTTTAATTTATACACATTTTTCTATAAATTCAGTTCCTATAAGTTCAGTTGCTCTTATAAATTCGAATCAGTTTAGTTAACAAAATTAAGTCTAAAAGAACATGGTCTAAGATATAATATATCCCAATAAAATAAAGATTTCTTGATATAAAAAGAAAACCAAGAGACAGAGTGTGTTTAGAAGGTTCAAAAAAATATGTATAAAGTAATAATTCATCCGTTCCATTTGATTGTATACATTTACTTTATCACATATGTCAATGTTCATTTTCTTTTGTTTATATCTTTAGCTAACTTTTAATATCTTTTATGTTATGTATTAGAAGTTGTATTACGTATACAATCAAATAGAACGGGGAAGTATATAATGTAGATAAAATAAGATGATGAAAGTTGGGTGCATGTGTAAATTAGAGTGAGTCAGTTACGGTCACTTCTCAATAATTTGTATGTTATTGAAATCTAAATAGGGCCCCTTTTGGCTTTTAAGGGTGTCATTGAGGTGTATCACGAGGTATTCGGGTCACTGTGTTTCTTCACCCCTTATTAAATGCCATCAGTACGACCTTCATACATAAATGTAATTGCTCCAACTTCCGAGGGCTTATGGACAATAAATCGTAAGTTCGAAGAACCGAATTATATTATAACGGAGTAGTACCCTCTTGTCTTTATCGACTGAACTTGCTTACCTCCTCGATAAAACTTACGAGCAACATGTTAAGAAGCATTGCTCCTGAAAACTTACGATTGTTAGCAAGTATTTGAGTTGCTCTCCTTCAAACGGGCCGTTTTTGTCTATAACAATAAAACGGGGTTTTAAAATCATTTTACAGCCAATTGTGACCACTTTTGGAAAACAAGTTAACATAAGCTGAAACACTAGTTGAATCATTGTGATTACACTTGACCATAAAATACTCGCAAAACCCCGTTGCTCAGACGGAATCCAAACAAGAACTTGCCATTCATGAATGATACGAGTAATAAACAGGGATTCAACTTTTTTCACAACCCTCTTGAGGACAAATATCATATAAAGAGCGGTTTAACAAAAAGGGGAAAGAATTAGTACAAAGTAGACTAAACTATAAATAAATAAGCCTACCAAATTTATTTCTACTATTATACTAACTTGCTAACACCAATAATATCAACAGTGGCTAACTATGGAGAACTACACAAACTATATATGTAAATGACTGTAAACTGTGAAGGGAAATAGTCTAATGTTTTTTTAAGGAAATGAACTTTAAGTTTGTAGAGAACATGAGTGAGAAACGGCTTCTTTGCTTGTTTCCCATCTCGCTCTTTTTTCCGCGCTGACTAACAAATCTTCAAACGTAAAAAAAGAAGAGCCGGGAATCAAGATTGATTACGATGGCTCAGTCGAGGGAGGATAGTGTTTGCTAGCTCATCGTTCAACTTTACCGGCAAAGGAGGCATTTGCTTCATTATTTCCGGAGTATCGCTCATGCTGCAATTTTAAATGATGCAGACATCAGTGACTCTGACTACTGAGAATCTCGGCACATAAAAGAACAAGTACCTTAAACTAATCAAGCATCTAGCGGGACACTCAAAAATAGATACGAAACATGAACACTTCATTATAATTAATGAAGCATCTAGCCTGACACTCAAATATAGATACGAAGTCAGGTACTCCTAAAGTCGTTACCGACTGCTATATAGGGCTTTGGTGGCTTGGACCTCATATAGTCATGGCCTCATGGGAGTTCGTAGTCTCACGTTAAAAGTGGTCTATCTAGGTCCCATTGGTGCCGAAATGGAAAAACAATCGTATAATCAGTTTTTTTTTTTTTTTTTTTTTTTTTTTTTTTTTTGACAACAATACCAGAACAGCTTATACTGCCTTACGGGCAACATTGAGAGCTATTCTATTACAGCTTCTATAATAAACAATTAAAGGTACAACGATAAAATAAACTAGCGGGTGAATAAGGACGGAGGACTGGCCACGATCACTTGTATCCGCTTCAAAACCACGCTTGATTTCCTGAGAACATCGCCGCACATGAGCCGCAGAGAAGCAATGACAAGGTGTACTTCCGCTCTTGCGAAAAGAACGAAGAAAGTTAATGCGATAGACAAGACGACGAAATCTGCCATCATTGGAGATAAATCCCCTACACCTTAGAAATCGAATCCTTTGACTAGAGGACCAACATATCAAGAAATCCCACATGCAAAGAAGGTAGAACACTAGCAGTCCCTTAACTAGATTCCAGCCAAAATAAGCCAATAAACATCGTCTTCTCTCGAATTCAACCCACATATCGATGCTAACGATAACTATCTCCGTAAGGAGCTTTATTAAAACTAAAAACATAAAACTATTAAATATCATGGTTAATTGGAAGCAAATCACCGCCTCCGACCCAAACCACCATCACTGCCAAACCCGCAATACCCAACACCGAATACACCTCAACATAAGAAACGCTCCAGACACAAAAAAACCCAAGACAATCCCAACAAATCGATCGATCCCAAGGAGTCATCAGCAACACACAAACATAACCAAAAACCCAAGGACAAAGGTCAACACCGTAGTCATCAGATTACCCACCACTCAAGACCACACAGACATTAGACCCATAAAAGCCGCACATGCAGCAAGACAGAAATGAGGATAGACCGCTTGGTGGGGAAAGGGGGCGAGGGAAGGGGGGAACACTAAACTGACCCAACCTCATCGAAAGACACATGCAGGACACTAGATAGGCTATACCCATCCAAAACGACCGACAAACGACTTAGCTAGGAAAAGAAAATAACATACCGGGGGTGGGGGAAGGGGCGAGGGGAGGGGGGAACACCCCCAGACGCATGCACGATCAATCCCAGCCGGGGACGAGGAAACGGTGAGGGATCAAATAGACGGCGACCAAGTCCGACAAGAACCCAACAACATCTAAAACACACGAGCAAGACGACGCCAAAGGGAACGGAGGATCGATCGGAGAAAAAAATCAAGGAATAATCATGCCGGAGGGTTCAAATGAGAGGAGCGAAACTTCTCGTCGGAGCCGGGCCATGTAGCGACCCAAACTCCGACGAGAAGCCGGTCAGCAAAGGGGAGCAGTGAGGGGTTAAGGAGAAGCAGTGATTTCAAAGTTTGATTATTTGGGGTTTTTTTTAGAGAGATTTTTTTAATTTTTTTATTAAAGTAGTCACTCACAATCGTATAATCAGTTGTATGTAAATCGATCGTAGCACTAAATCTTTGATTAAAATGTCTAAAAATTCAATAACTATGTCTCAAACAAAACCTAAATGTTTTCCAAAGCTCTTTTACAAGCGCAATAAGTTTGCGTGGAAACTCAAAAGCCATATGTCTAAATGATAAAAGAATGTCAAACTCTATACAAGCATCGAGAGTATAAGCATAGGAAAATCCTAGATTGTTACTACAATTTCAAGAACTTTGTACAGAACATCTCAAGTACTCTATCAAAGAACGTTGTATAGAACTTAAAAATAAACTGAGTTGGTTGTTTAGCCTTGGTACTACGACTTCCCAAAATTGGACCACGAAATTCAATATCAAAAGGTGTCAGCTACTGAAATCTAATAACGTCGATATTTGAACTTATTTAGAAGTTGTTAAGTCAAGCCTTAGAAAGATTATTTCAGGCCCGCTTAGGCTCTTACCCACATAATCAGTATTATGTGGGCCTATCTAGTCTAGTTTTTAAAAGTCAAAACTAAGCAACAGACAAAAAACTTTGACACTTAATATGGTGCATAATAGAGGTGTAACGAATTGGGCTATCGACAGGAAACTTACCTATTCATTATCTTCGTAATATTGTCCCGTGCTTGGCAAAAAAGACTGATGTTTTCTTGTATCTGAAAAGTAGAACGGCGGTAGAATAAAGTTTACATGCACTTTCATATAAAAAAAGTAAACCGAAATATACTCAGTAATACACTAATACACAAGCACCTCTGCAAGATTAGGATAACAAAGCTATGGAAAGTAATACAACGTCTTTATCCAATTTCAGCAAGAAATAGCAGACCAATAACAATAGAGCTTTGCATGCATTCATTGATGAGATAAAATAGCAAGTTTATTGTGTGAAACACATTCTATAAATTATAATCTTTACCTGAAAAGACGAGAAGTTTGTAGAAATTTGTTGGAAGAACTGCTGATTTTGCTTAAGTAGCTCCCCAGTAGGGCCTCCAATTGCTGAAAATAATCAGGGTAAGGGAAGTGACATAGAATTAGCAAGATGAGTAATCCATGATAATATTTGCAAAGACTATAAGTGAAAGAGAGACCGTATATCCATTTGCAGACCAAAGAAAAATACACAGGTTATTGATTCAGCATTTTATCTGCAATCTACCTCATCTCTATTAAGTCATTCAGGCTAATGAAAATATGGTTACAGGAGAAGACGCATCTAAATGCTCCATTACCGATCTGAGCATCTGAAGTTACTTAAAACTTTATTGCCATTCAAGCTAATGACCCAGTAACCCACTTTATGTAGGACATACATGCACAACTCAGATAATATGCGCCATGCAGGCATCAAGAGTATAAGCTTAGGAATGTACCTTCAAAAGAGATACCATCTTCATTGTCTACCGGAACGGCAGGCATTGCATGAGGATGACCACCGGGCCTTGACGCCATGTGCGGTGGCTTTGATGTATTTTCAGTCACTTTTTCCTGAATAAGGTGAATTTTGTTAATTTTTTCAAATTGATCGTAGATTTTCAGTCACTTTTTCCTGATTAAGGTGAATAAGGTGAATTTTGTTAATTTTCAGTCACCAATGTTTCTTAGACTCGGCTGAACTTAGTACCCGGCACTTCCACACAGGTACGTGGCCAAGTGTTGGACATCACTGTTTTATGAAACTAATCATGCTTTGGTTTAAATGAAGTGCCAGGCTGAGTGTAGGGCAGGAGTATAAGAGGCAATCAGAGTCGGAGTAACATACTCACTCAGATTAATAATGGAACATGAAAGACAAATTTTTCAATAGAACTACAGGAGTAAAGGCAAAACAAATTAATAAAACTTTTCACGAACCAATTTCTATAAGATTGATCTCAATAATGCCTACTAAAAAATCCTTTCAGCCAGATCACATTATACTACGTACTTGATATCAGAAGTGTAGGTAAGTGGGTAGCTATGGACCAAAGCATATGAGGCAGAAAAGGCAAATTAAGAAAGGAGAGTGGGCCAAACAATGGAAAACAGAAACTGCATCACTAATAAAACGATTTTGAATACCCGTGAGAAAGATAAATTATATTCCTGAAGCACAAAATTTTAGGAATACACAAGCATCAGGATTGAGTAGAAAGTAGCAGAAATGAATAAGAAATTAAAGAACAGTACAAAACATGAGTTTCTACCAAAACTGATGGAGACAGAAGAAATGAAACTCGGTGCAAGACTTACGAAAAAAATCACCCAAAATTGCTCCAATATAGCATAAGAGTGATTCGATAGCAGCATCTATTTCGGAAAATGCAATGATAACAGCACTTAAAATGAGAGAAAAAAACATCTATTTGCATGCCTTACCCTTTTATCTTTGCTTTTCCTTGTATGATCCTCCTTCCGTCTCTTGCTGACCTCCTTTTTCTGAACAAAGGCAGTGAAAGGTCAAAGCAAAGGAATATTTGTATTCTATTACTCAATTTATGCGCCACTTCTACCCAGGTTTCCCTGTTGAAATGAGAGTACAATCTTTTACTACAATGGAGACATGCAACAAATCATGACTAGCTTAATTTATAAACATGCTTCTGGCCAGTAGTCAGTACAGTATAACATTGTTCCCAGCAGAAGCCCTTTAAAAGACGATGAACATAACGTTGCAGGTATTGGTTTCAAACTAGATATAGCAACTAGCAAGTAGTCATATCACTGTCTTATCTTCAAAATTGAAGGTTGCACATGGCCCAATTGGTTTTTAGGATAATTTCACAACTGACATGAAGGACTACATTATTTAGAAAACTAGGGTTCAAAGGAGAGATGTCATCACTTTATAGAATGTTATCTCTTATGTGTATAGTGTGTGCTAATGAGGTGGTGACTAAGGGTGTCTCGAGAATTTATAAGAGCCTGCTTAAGATCAGACCAGTTGCGAAACTAAATGAAAGAAGTTGATTATAACTAACCATCTCCTAATCAAACATAGTTGTTAAAGGTTAATAATCTCGTTATATTGCACTCAAATGTCGTGTATCTGGGTCTGACGGCTGCCAAATGGTTGTGATTACTGGTGATCGGAGAAGATGGGCTGGCCAAGCGAGGGGTACCTCTATACATACTTGATTATAATAGCTACTACAAATCCCATTGTAAATGAGTGACCAACAGTAGTAACATCCTTCAGTTCATCAAAAGCAGTATGTTATTTTCAAGAAAAGAAAAAGAGAGATTATCAAAGATGATTCAACAATTGGATAATATAGCACCTATCAATTATTGTACTGGTCACAAACATGCAAGCAAGGTTTAGCTGGTACGAAGGACGGTGGTGGGACTCTTAAATTTTACACTCACCATCTAGAGCAGAAACAAACAACCCCAATCGCTGAAAGCTACGGGAGTAGAATTGAGAGAATCTATGAAAGCATACATTATCATGTTGAGGAAAAAAAAATAAGTCTAGGAGCTTACATTAAGCCATCTACAGCGAAGTGCTATGTCTCGAACTGTCTTATTTGGCAAACTGAAAGCGATCTTAGCATAACGAAGGACGTTAATTTCTGAAGCATATCTGCATCACAATTAACGAACCAAGTGAGATATATCTCAAAGAAAGCGGCATGCAAGTAATGAAAAACAGGGAAAAAATACGAGCATTATATTAAATTAAAACACACAGACTAGTCAATGGACCTCAACCGGGTGAGACGAACACAAGCAAACAAGCAATAGCACTCCAGCGAAAATCCTATCAGGCTTGGCCGCAGCTCAAATTTTCAGATTATATAGCCTAAAGAATAATGGACTACTTCAGATTCAACTAAACCCCTGTACAAGCTCACAATGTTTCACCACCATTTTGCCATCTCTCCTATGGAACTGGTGACTCCATTGCTTCTACGGACAAAAACCCTAGGAGACGGTCTTACATCCTGTAAGACTTACCGCTGCTACCAGTTAATAATCAAGCGTCAAGTTAGGTTGCCACGAGGTTTCTGATAGCAAAATTGTCTCCACATACTAAAAATGAACAAATGCAAGATGAAACCACCGTGGTTAAGAAGGGTTTCCGGACATGCTACTAGCCCAACTCATTAACGAATACAATACAAAATTGTAACTATAGTCCACTGCTTCCACCAAAAACTCTATGCAAAAATCACAAGCAAAGTCTTAATAAACATAATATCCTCTCAATTCATATTCCAATTCTCACACATTTCTCTCAATTCATATCCCAATCTTCACACATTTCACAATAAAAACATATCAAGAAATATGCTGAACAAAATCCCAACACAATTCACAACTTCTGACACCAAGTTGCAACCAACTAATAATCCAGTAAGTTTTGCTCAAAGACGGGTCAAATACTACCACATGGTGGTAATAAAGTCAATACTTTTGCTAATTTTTAGGCAACATGTGGGTAATTTGGTATGTATTTGACCCGTCTTAAGCTTAGTGTACGTCTTAAATGACAATTTGTGCTAACCATAATAAGATTCCAGGCGCACATCAAATTAACAACAACAATAACATTACCCTAGTGCCTCAAAGGCTCCAACAAATTGTGCTCGCAACACAAAGAAATTGTTTCCGAATAAAATAACATCAAACTTAAATAAAACAAAATATCATTATCCACAAAAAAAAGGAACAAGATTAAAAAAAAAACACTAACTTGACAAGACCATCATCAAAGACAGCTTGTTCTTCAGCAGTCCAATGAGTAGAAATTCCAGGATTATGCTTAATTCCTGACAAAATCCCTGAATTATCACCTGAATTACCATTACTTATATTATTACTATTACCATTTTCATCTCCACCATTAAAGAAACCTTGCTGCTGTTCTTGATTCCCAGATGGGTTTGCACCAGCTGCCATTGTTTTAACTTTTTTACACCCCACTATAACTTACAAGTAATAACTAATAAGTCTCGCTTATAACCGTCTTAACTCTAGTCGCTTTAGATCCGTTTCACGCTTACAAACGTCTTAAATAAAAGAAATATAATTTAAAAGAAACCCAATATTTTAATGAGATACCCAATTGATAAAACCTCATGAATTGACCATTTTGCCACTTAAAACTGGATTTCCCGCCATAAAAAGGGGGAAATAAGCATTACCCAGGTGAGAATTATTGAAAAAGGTGTAAACTTTGTGAAAAAGATTGGATTTTGATGTGAATTTCAGGTTTATGTGATGAAATTCATGTGAATTGTAAGGAATTAAAGGTGTGAATTTATGAAATGAAGAGGGGAGGGAGAAATGAAAAGGGTTTTTTTCTTTTTTTTTTTTGGAAAAGGGAGAGAAAAGTGTCAATAGGACTCAAAAACGAGGGATTGTAGTCATTGTACGGAAGAACAACGGGGAGATTTGTTGTTGTATACTTGTATCGACTTGAGTTTCTTCGTTTTAGACAAAAGTAGTATAGAAATTAAATTCTTAAGCTAAGTAATTTTATTTTTCTATTATTATTCGATTTTATTTTTTAAAGTCTGTATCAGAGAAGATTTGCGGTAACAATTTGTTATTTGGTGTGTTCCGAAAACAAGACAAGAAATTAGCGGATTAGGGTTAAGATAATAAGATATACGGAGTACATTATTATCACGAGATTGAGAAAATACATGTTCAAAGGTAAATGGGTTAAATTGGCCGAGTTAGGTTACCAAAAAAGTAAATGATTTGGCTTGGCGTTGAGAAGATAATAACCTATTTAAAATTGACACAAACAACTCCGATATGAGTCATATACTCATATGATACAACTGTGTGCTACCTCTAGTCTGGCGTCAAATTGCTCTAATGCGAATATGTACATCATTACATGTCAGGATTTAACTGCATGTAACTTCAAAATTACTCCGTATTCATTAATATTCTAATCAATGACAGATTATCTATCGATTTAGGGATATTTTACGGTGTACCCCTCAGTTTTTCGGTTTTCTACATTATACCCCTCTTTTTTTTATAATCTACGTTGTACCCCTAACCTTCTTGTTGATTTATCCATGATGACCTTCTTCAAGTCTACATTAACTTTATCGCTTATCAAACAACCGTGGTTCGACCTTTATTCTGACTTATTAATGTCTTATCACCATTCTCTATAAGAAGCATCGCAAATCGCTTTAAATAAGCAAAAACTACTATTAAAAGCCTTCGTTATAATACATCAAATGCTAATGGGGAATTCATGAATTGTTAGTTATATTTGTATACTATTTAGTGGGTTAATGGATAATACGGCAAACTAATAAGTAATTGAGCAGGTTGTCGAGTAATTGATACGGTAAAAAAACGGTTTAATAGATCAACTAAGAAAAAAACATAGCAAAGATAATCAATAAGGTTATTGTATAGACTAAGGTATAAAGTTCAGAGAAAAAAGATTATACATCGGATGTACTACCTCATACCTAATTTGAATTTGAGTATATGTGTATTTTTTCTGATCATTTTAAAGCTTCTAAGTTACATTTTAAATGTTATATATTACTTCCTCCATTCAACTCCACATTGTATGTTTCTTTTTTGACACTATTCACAAGTCGGAAGAATCTTTCAATTTCCGGCTAATGCATAAGAGAAAATATATTCATGTGGGATCTTGTTTGATTCGTCTTTAAGAGTATATTAAAAATATCTAACTTGTATAATTTTTGCAAATACGTAGCGAACTATATTTACGATGCAAAAGGCGCGTTGGCAAACGTGAAAAAAGATAAGTGTAGTGTGGAGTTGAATGGAGGGAGTATGTTTTTGAGTTATATTGTAATTTTTTTGAGTTTAATGTTCAAATGAACTAACTCAAAAACTTGATAGTAAAACTCTTAAGTTTTTAATACGAAACTCAAAAACTTTATTACAAAGCTCAAAAAATTCGCTATATGTTGTAGTACATCAGATATACAATCCACTTATTGTAAAGTTCAGGGGTACACTGTAGAATTTCAAAAATGTAGGGGTACACCATAGAAAACCCAAAAACATAGGGGTACACGGTAGAATTTCCCATCGATTTATTATGACAATATATATTTCCTTCATTCCAGTTATTTGTCTACGTTTTTCATTGTTGAGTATCTAATCCATATGTTTAACTTTTTATATTGAGAAGATTTTTTAATCGGTAATTTGTTTATCTAATGAAATAGTAGTTCACTTATCATCCAATACTATATATTACCCATAAATGGTACGAGTATTTGTGATAAATTAAAGGTAAACAAATGAGCGAGATTGCGGGATAAAAGGAATACATAGTTTGCTTATTTCATTCACATTTTACTATTTGTCGTTCTCCACTTGCTCTTTGTGAAGGGGCTTAACCTGTTTTAAGCTTCTTTGCTAAACTATTTGTGCAATTCTTTACCTAGCTCGATTCAATATAACAGTCACTTTTATGCAAGTCTAATCATCAAATCTAAATACAGTAGGGTGCAAATTATACACAGTACTACACTTTCAATAATCAATGTTTTCAAAAGTCAACGTGGCCAACGTTATTTCAAGGATAAAATCACAAGCCAATCTCTGCCCAGTGCCCACCATATCAAAATTTTCAATTATCAAATAAAACAAACAATAATGTAAAATATTTATCACGGAAAATTCACGCGGTACCCTTCAGGTTTGACGTTTTGCACGATATGCCCAATTTTTACATCCAAAAATTTTTAAGAGGCCATAACTCGTGTTTACGAGCTCAGAATGTGACAATTTTTTTTTTCAAATCGAACATCTTTTCGAGAACTACGAATTGAAATTTTTTTTTATCGAATTTGGAACTCGTGACCAAGAGATATGGTCATTCAAAGTTTTTTCGATAAAAGAAACTTTGAAATACAAAAACTCCTAGCCACGATATCCGAATAGGACAATTTTTTTTTTCAAATCGTAGTTCTCGGAAAGATGATCGATTTGAAAAAAAAAATCATCACTTTCTGAGTTCGTAAACACGAGTTATGGCCTCATAAACTTTTTCGGATAAAAAAATTGGGCATATCGTGCAAATTGTCAAACCTCAAGGGTACCACGTGAATTTTCCGTTATTTATTATACTCCGACATAATTTTCGATAAAATGAAATAATCCTTATTTCGTATAAATTAATAATGTACACTTCCAAAATATTATTCTGTATTTTGCAACATTATTAATTTTAGTTAGAGTTTCGAAATCATAGTGTAGTTTTTATACACATGCAGGGAATTCATTTTTAAAATAATGCTGAAAAAATAAGTATTTGTCGTTTTAGGTCGGGTTTAAAACTATTTATCAAAATGGTGTCCACGTAGGCTCGGGTTTTCAAAACCTGAAATACGGAACAAACACGCCATTCCCAATGGCGTGTCTTTAATTTTTTTTTTTTTTTTTCTAAAAAAAAAAAAAATTGTACTGTTCACAGACACGCCATTCCCAATGGCGTGTCTCTGTAAGAAAACCCGCCATTCCCAATGGCGTGTTTACTTTTAGTCCATTTTTGTAAGTTTGCATTTTCCTACTCATTAGAAACACGCCATTGCCAATGGCGTGTTTCCTCCGTGTTTTTGGTTCGCGAAATCCGAGCCTACGTGGACACCATTTTGATAAATAGTTTTAAACCCGACCCAAAACGACAAATATGTATTTTTTGAGCATTATTTTAAAAACGGACTCCACATGCAGGAGACATTGCAGTTCATTTAGCTGAAAATCCAGCCTTCTGTGAGCTACGTATCATTTTGAACCAATGAGTTGTATAAAATGAGCTAAATGCTCAAAACTGAAGGTACCAAAAATTATGTACTATAACCGTCTCATCCGATCATATCACTCTGTAGTTCTCCGTGCAAAGATGAGTTCTCTGAGCAAAGTTTGGTGGCGAGCTACCTTTCAGTGGTATGACATTAGCAACCTGAAGGCATAAACAGACCAGATAAGATTTCAGTAGTCGAGACTGCGTAGGCTGTGTATATGGATTAAAAGTAGAACCGATATTGATTATATGAATGAATGATTGTAATTGTGTTACATACTAATGAAAGACCTGAATCAGAATGCAAAGCAGTATTCATGACGAATGATTTGAATTACAGTGGTGATCTGTGTTATTCCGACTATTGATATTACCTGGAAACGCTAATGAGTATTGTTTATAAGACCTGGGCGTGATATAGCAAACCCCTAAGAGAATGTGCATTCGTACCTTTAATCCACTGAATGTATCTATAGCAGTAAACTGCACCGAGATTGGGTAAAAGGCTGATGGGTCAGTGGTTGGAACTGCGAACTCAACTGATCCACTGCCAGAAGGTTGTGAGGGAGCAACATCAGCTAAAGAGTATAAGAATCAGATTAAACTCAAATAACATTCATCTAGTAGTTTGGTTAAGATACTCACCTGCGATTAGAATTATCGATAAATAGAATGGACCATTCCAAAACTGAGTTTCTTGGATCATACCTGTCAAAGGACATGATCAGTAATCAATAATCAAGACAACATCATATTAATGTTCAACAACATTACTCCGTATTTGTCTTACAACAACATCAGAGCCTTATTCCCAAAATCATTTGGGGTTGGCTAACATGAATCATCATTTGAAACCGTCTAGGGCATCCAAAAGGACTCCACAATATATGGAGTTTTAAGTAAAAAGAGTTGAAAAAACATAGTACTCCGTCAGTGCCTTGGAGCAAAATACTAAGAAGGGGACAATAGAAATGAGATGGACTACAAGAATGCAAATGAACAATGGCGATTGGGGGCCGAGCCCTTCTTACCAAAACAAGTATCCGCTTCTAATTTCAGTGACTCAAAGACTCTTGTCAATTGCAGGGTAGGGGTACGAGGGATAGGATGTACACAACCTTATCCGCAGAGTTAGACAAAATAAATGGATATTAGCAATGTAGGATCGCCGTGCATGACATATTTTGCTACCGTGAAAGTATATCACAATTGATACGCGAACAAAGTTTGAGTACCGAAAGGGATTCACCTCCATTCACCATCAATATGCCTCACATTTGGGGGATCCCTGAGTGATGGAAGAGGCACCAATATGATAACATTTTTCATGTCAATCGTCGACGAAGCTTCATACTCAATGCTAACATCAGTTTCATTCCCAGACACGCTGGGCCAGCAGTTGACTGTAAATGATGATTAAACAACTAATTAATACAGAGATTAATGGTGGTAAGCTAGCATCTGTACCAAAAAGATATGAAAGGAAGATAAGCTCACTTGTTAATGGTACGACAGATTCATCCGTGCTCTGCATTCTCCACTTCAAAAGGCCTACACCTTCCCCAGATTGGCCTGTAGGAAAAGGTCTATTCGGGTCTTTAAGCCCTAACATATTCTCGCTTGAGAATAACTCTTTGTTGATATTGGGATGAGTTTTGAAGAGAACTCTCGAGTCATTTTTGGATTCAACCTTAATGAGATGCCAATGAGAACATTGGGTGAGAAAAGTAGCTGGAGACACTCGAGAACATTCAAGTAATCGACAAAACAGTGACCTACTGTCCAAAACGTAAGATAAAACACAGCGATGGCCAGAGCTCAAATTAACAATGTAACAGCAACAATGCATTTAAGGCGGTGGAAGGAGGTCAGATGCAAGCAGTTTTTCCACAATTCTAAAGCACAAAAAAGGCTGTTATTTCGCGCTGTGTTCCCTTCTCCAATAACTAACTCACAGAACATCATATTAGATTCAATAGTATTTTCCAATTTTCTAAATTTTTACCATTAAAAAAATGTAAAGCATATAGATAAGTTGTGAATAAAAGAAGTGGAGACCTGAACTTGAAGATAGGCATCTTTTTCCTCCAGAATTTGAAGAGACAAGGTTCCTTGGACATCAAAGTTAGCCAGCCCACCATCTCGTTTAAGAGTCACGCTGAGCTTCTCCTCAACACTTAGCAGAACAGGAATGATAATTGGTGAAACAGCTACAGTAGATCTTGTAGAAGTCGGTCTTACATCCTCAATAATTTCTTCACCTTCCGCTTTCAAGGACTGCAGGAACTGGTTTGTCCTTTGCGTCTTCCCAAGCTGCATTCCACGACCCTTAGATGGACCCGTAGCAGCTGCAGAAGGACTAGCTGATGACATTGAAAGAACATTAGGAATATCATAAATATATTTGATTTTGTTCTTCAGAAGAACTGCAAACAAGTTGACATAGATGACAAGGTACATACCCTTGGGCTTACTAATCAACGAGTCCATATCGGCGCCTAATCCAAACCCAGAAGAACCAACACCACTTCCCGATACACCATTGCTGCTAGAAAGGCCGAGGTCACTAAGGGTACGTTCAAATCCTCCACTACCCATTGATTGTAGAGACAAAAGAACTTTACCACTCCTTGTCCTTTCAACCTGTGGCGCAAATGCCATAATTAATAACATACACAAAAATTTACATGAGGCAAATTAAATGCAAAATACACAAATATTTGGGTTAGTCTCACGTGTGAAGACGCAAATTAAACGAGGAATGTATATCAGTATAGAAAATATTTCTTTCGGGAAATCACCTTTTTCTTGCCGATCTCACTGGCCTTGCGCTTCATGATGTCCTTTGTTTCATTTATCTTGTTCTGCAACATAATTTTGTGCAGTTTCTCCTCCTGACTTTCCATTTCACAGTACTGCTTAACCTGAGAGACTGTGATGTTTTCTCGAGGTCCAAGTGAGATGGCTTCATCAAAAGCAAAAATTAGCTCAAAGGCGGCGTGTGAAATCTCTTCCTCGTCTAAGTAAGGTGCATATTCAGGAATCTAGTATACATACAAAAGAAATAGTTATGTTATTCTTTCACAGAAACTGATTGCAGTAATGAAATATGAAAAGGTTATCAGCAGAAACGATACCACTTTAGAAAGTATTCTCAAAGTCTCCAAGTCCTCTAAAATGTTACTCTGCTTGCTCGTCAAAATAACCAAGTAAAGGGACTCTATTGGCTGATAGACATAGCGGACATTCTCAGTCTCAACGTAGGTGTGCTGTTTTCCGGAACCAATCAGTTTAGGAAAAGCTGCAAGGTATCCCTCAACTCGTATGCGTGACATCTTCACAAACTGCCTTGAGAGTAGGGCTGTACCAGAAGGGGAAACAAAGTTGTTAAAATGACGGAGCACACGATTTTTACAAGGCACATTGTAGATCACACGGTAATTAAAGGAAGAATAATGTCTGAACATTGCACGAAATAACAAATATTTTCACACCAACAGGCAAATAAAAACCTTAAACTGTGAATTTTTTTTTAAAATATGTACCTTTCCCGGATTTACTTATTATAGAAACTGCAAGAATAACCTGCAACAGCAAAAGGAGAAGTTTAATCAATTAGAAGTTCTCATCGAATAAACAATAGAATACAGACACAGTACCGAATTGCAAGCTCAATCCGAAGCAGAGCAAAAGATGCTAATTTGAAAAAAGTTGTTATCCTCTAGACAAAAGTTGGAACAGAAGATTTAAATAGTACTCCCTATACACTATCATCATATTCAAAACATGAATTTTCGGTTTCCTTACGCATCATTCCATCAATGCTAGAAAGATTACATCGTTCAATAAAGAATAAAAAAGATTGATCACAGGGAAACCGAGTGTTTGTTGAAACTAAAAAATGCAAATGCCTTTCCAAGACATTTTTCCCTATGAAGCCTGCTAAAAATCTCAAATTCTTGTATAAGACGGTATGATCAAAACATTTATCGTAAGACGAGCCCAATTAATCATTTGACAAGTTTGCTTGATTGTATAAACGAGTGTACATTACATGGAACATATCATAGGAATGCGAAACACTTACCATTTTAACAATCTGACAAACTCCAAAATCACAAACTGCAAATGCAAACAAATTCATCAACAAATCAGAATATGCATACAAATTAAAACCCTGCTACATTCTTTCATTGTTATTGATAATGAAGAGCCAATATTTCCATTTATCGAAAACTCTTCCAAATAATATGACGACTAATAATGCCAAACAAGAAATGTACTCTGTCACTCGTTATGTGAGAGCATTATTTTAATAGCTTAACTTTTCTGAGGTGTACTTTTTAAGTAACTAAGTACATTTCCGAGTGACGTGACCCCCAATAATATATACAGAGCAATTTACTTTCATCTGACAGTAAGTGGTGGAACTAGGGGCACTCGCTAAATTTTTCGAAATTTTTAACAATTTTCCCAACATACTCAAATTTTCATCAACAAATTTCATTTCTGTACATATATAGTTTAGAAAGATTACATCTTTAGAGACATAATCAAATACCCATCACATCATTTCAATCTAATTAATGAAATAATATTACCCTAATGAGAAAATTAGGGCAAAAATCCGATAAAAATAATAATAATTGCCAATTTGACTATGGATTTGAACGTTAGCAGCAAAAAATATAAACTTTGTCATAAAAAATGTTACTACCTAAGAGAAATTAGAGAAAAAAACTCCTAAGTTGATGAAATTGTAGAGGAATTTATGTTTTTTATGTTTTTTTTAGAACACAAAAGAGATGGATGAGAGTATAGAGGAGCGTAACACTGCTATAGTTTAGGTCACAAGTTATCATGCCACAAATATAACGATTGAATAGGAGTTTTGTTACAACTTTGTTTAACACTTTTAACACATTATTTCGACGTAATCCGTCCCATGACATATTGACATATGGCAAACGGGTTAATCTACTCAGATCATGTCGGGTCAATCTGCACGGTGTGGGTTCAGTCATTTAGGGTTTACCGGCGTTTAGTCAAGTGATTTTGAATTAGGGTCATATTAGGTACGGAGTATGTCTTTATCAAGTTTTATGGGATTATGAATTTTACGATAATTATCAAGTTATTTTGGGCTAATATGTAACCGAGTTTTGTATTTCTTCTGAGTTCTTTAAATTTTACAAGTTCATTTTTAATTTTTGACTTGAAAATTCAAATTTGCTTGAGCTTTTATACACTGTTTTTGACGTGATAATAATACCCTATTTTTGACGTGAAAATTCAAATTCAAATTATCGAGTTATGATGTACATAAATAGGTGAGGGTTTAATGGTTAATGGTTAGGGTTAATGTGAACTGCCTATTTATGTTATTACCATAATATGGTAAGGGTTAATGCTTTTAGGATAGGACTAGTTTTAAACGCATTTAAATTGCACGGGGTAGCATTTTAGATAACCACATTACTTTACAATAATCCATTTATGTATTCCCTCCATTCAACTTATATCTTCTCATTTTAATATAATACTCCTTACATATATTAGAGAAATGGGAAGATATAAGTTGAACGGAGGTAGTATTTCTTAAAATGACTTTAAAATAAGATAGTGGGGAATTCTATTCGAAATCCACACAAATTTTAATTAAAAAAATAAAAACGGTTGGTTCTCTTGCCCCGTCTGACCTTCTCAGCTTATACTACGGCGGGGAATTCTATTGGGCAAGGGTTCCTACTCCAAGAAAGGGGGTTCAAATTTTTTTAGAATAAAACGGTTTCACACTGTAGAAAAAATCATTAATCTATTGCTATTAATCAAAGAGTAATTTTTACGTTGTGAGACGGTCTTAAACTATGAGACCGGTTCACACAAGAATTACTTGCTCGCTTATTTATTACTCACTTTTTTCGCTGAATTTTTCAATAAATTTCTTATTATACAATAACCCATAAAAATTTATTGTAATGACCTTGTGGCTTTGTGCCTCCTTTCACAAACAAAAAAGTTACACCCGGTATAGTCCCAATTGAACTACAAGGAATAATGGCGAAAAGATGACACATAACAACTCAAGACAGATTACATAATTAGAACAAGAAGGGATGAATTCATATTCCAACTTGAAATCCTTCCAATGTAACCAGGTTGAGGACTCTTAGTCTCGTGCCTTCCGAAATTCCGGTGTCAAGTTCGACCATGTTGAAGCAGCATCCGTACAAATCGTTTGTTTATTAGCCCCATACATTATCCCATGAACCGGTTGGGGCAGATTTGGGGGCGTCTATGAACCTCTGATCCATCTGCGTATTGGGTCCTGCCAATGGGAGCCCGTTTGGGTCAGAAGGATTAATTTTCCTGGATCTTCTCCTCGCCCCCAGAATTCTGAACACAAATCCGGCCAACTCACCGTATAGCATTCCTCCGTGATTGAACAGCTGTGTATGAAGCCATGCTTTGTTAGTAAAAACATTTGATGATAAAGGCATACAATACACAACAAGCTACAATGCAGCACCGCAGGCCTTTAAAGCATAATGTTTCGATTTTGCTCCACATTTAAGAACAAATTACGAGTGTCGGACACAGGTACATATCCATGTGTTGGATTCGTCAAGACTCAATTATTTGGACACACAGACTGACCCAAAATGAAAAAAATGGTTGGGCACACCGCACATGTCTTCAAAGCAAACATGTAGTTACACCCAACCCTGAGCGTTGCGTTGGAGTGCACGGCTCCAAAAGCATAGAGCGTAAGTAACAGAGGTCACAACGACAGAAACTAAGCAAAGTAAAGTGGCCAAATATATTATGAAATAAAAGGCGGGAGATGGAAATAACTACAGTTATACAAGTAACAAAACAGGCCAGCAGCATTTACAGATTAAAAGTCACATGCCAGGTTAGGTGAGATCAAGTGTCGATTTACACTTCACATAATTTCAGATGACCTTTACCGAGTTTACAAAAAAAGGTTTCACAATAGAGTGAGCAATAGCAATGAATTGAGTACCTGTAGAAGTGCCGTCATGAAAAAGTGAACAGCTTGCGTGTTTTGGTCGACAAGAAATGATATCCTTCCAAACATGTTTACCACTCCTTCCATCTACCATGAAAAGAATATAGAACAGAAATAGTCAATAACAGCTTGCTCGATATGAAGCATTTCAATTTTCAAGATGGAGCTATCATCAACATTCAACACCACCACCATGATGTTACAGATCCATGGCAAATACAACCACCACCACCACAGTCCACAGCAACAACAACAACAAGAGAGCCTTAGCCGCAAAATGATTCGCGTAGGTTATTGCAAATAAAACACTTAGTGGCTTAGTGCTTGTTTGGTTGCCCCTTGTAAATCATGGGACTTGAAAATCTCATGAATTACACAATAGGGACTTGTTTGGTTGTCCATATTTTGGCAAAAATATAGGAGTTCGATACTCCATCCCTTTGTAGGCAACCAAACGGATTTGCTAAACTCACGTGATTTCATGTGGGAACTTAATTCCATGAACTCGATATTCTTGTGGAGTTGTATTCCAACGGGCAACCAAACGATACCTTAGAATTTTCAGTTGGATAATAAGCAAATAAAAGGCAATATCGTAAATTAATAGACCATATAGAACCAGAAAAACATAATTATCACCTGGGAATTGAGATAACCATTTTACCCGTGCAGACATGCATACGAAACTGAATAAGAGTAGTACAAATGTACAATGGACTACTGGACTCAGTAAGTTCAAGCCTAATATTGATACATGACCTATTGAGTATTGACAGGCAGTGCCTTACCATATACGGAGTCTAAATCTTGAATGAGATTCAAATAACATAACTCCAATTTTTGCAAAGATTGGTTAAACAAGTTTTCACATCGTCCATACTGAGCATCTATTTTTCCCACAAGCCACCATTATTTGCGGTACCCCACTTTCCCAAAAAGCCACATTCTAAATCAATCAATCCACTCACATTAGATGAACGAAGAAACTAAATCCAATGATACAAGCAAGGAAGCAAAACAGACAATGGCCTGGCAACAAGGATTTCAAACTCATTTCATAGCTTTCAAGAGCAAATATTCCATAACCCCGGACTTGTTTTTGCTTACAAGGACTTCAGTGATTTAGTAGTTTAAGGGGAAAAAAACTTATTGTAAGGAGTATAATCAACCATTACAGCCAATATACAAGCACATACGTTGATACGTACATAACATGTTATAATAGCAAGTATGATCAAAGCACATGCTCAAAAACTAAGAATTCAATTACATGACAAAAAGAGAATAAAACGTACTCCGTATTTAAAATTATGAACTTACCACACGAAGGAATGAAATCCAAAATCCAGGCGGGGAGGCAGGAGGGTTATTTGGATCTTGAGGTGGAAAAGGACCACCCATCCCATTCCCATAGCCGCCCATGGGCCCTCCAATGGCATTATTGTACATTCCTCCACCTCCATACCCTCCAGAGCCATAAAGCCCACCACCACCATATCCCCCTCTATACATACTGTTACCATACATCCCGCCTACTCCACCGACTCCGCCGACTCCTCCATAACCCCCACCATACGAATTATACATGCTTGATCCATATCCTGATGTTCCATATCCAGAATTGTAATTTAAACCAGAAGTCAACCCCGAACCATATCCTGCATAGATAGCGGTGATGATCCTCAGTACCTAACACACACTAGAATTATTTTGTAGCAACAATAATCCCAGTAAAACAAAATACAACTACCTCCATAACTGCTGTTTCCAAAGTTACTCTCCCAAGGCCTTGCTGGGAGAGGCCTACCAGCAACGTTGGTGTTGACAGTATTATTATTTTGATTGGAAGTTGTAGTAACGATTTCTCCAGGTTTTGCAGTTCCAGAAGCTTCCACAACATCACTTGTAGTACCAGCTGACGGGGGTCTAAATGGTGCTGGACCCGATGATGAAGCTGCTCCTTCCCAAGGTTTTGGCGGAGGACCACTGCCTATACAAAGCAATCGAATTATTAGCATTACATGATTGTCAATTTGACATTATATTGGGGAAGATATCCCCTTCATTTCGATTAATCAATTATACATGGATTGTGAAAAATTAGCTCAAAAACTATTATGTTCTTCACTATTTCATCAAATTGATAGACCAATCAACTATAAAGTCCCGCCTACTATTCAATCACTCAATCTCGAGATTTTAAAGAGGCAACACCACCCTCCACTTTCCCCCACCTAAAATAAAGGTTTGATCATGAATATAGGTAATGAGCTAATCCCAACAATTACACGAAAGCTAATTCATTCACATTTACGACAGCCCAATCTCAAACGACTCATCTCATTCCTTATTTTTCCGATTCTGAATTATCTTTCAACACCAACCAACTTCTCAAAGAATTCAACAACCCCAAAACCCATCTCCAAATGATTAACATATTCAAGAAAATCTTTACATACAAGATACTACACCAAATTCCAACAATACAACAACTACCTTTAAATCAAAAACACAAACCCAAATTACAAAATCAACTATAAACAATCAACCAACTACAATTCTACCCACAACATCACTAAAGATGAAAACTTTATTCACTTTAATCAATCTCAATCCCTAAATCTCCTCTTTTTACAAAAGGGTATTGTATAATTACACAAATCAGTCACATAAATTCACAAAAACCCAGAAATATTAATCAAGATGTATAGATAGATATTAAAAGGGTAATTAATAAATTGAATAAATTAATATCCCAATAAAATAACAGAAAATTTAGTACCTTGCTGAGATGCGGTCGCCATAGGCGACTCCTTTGACGTCGTTGACGATTGAAGAAAAAGAGAGATGATATGATAGAGAAAAAGGGTAACAAAAAATTACACTTTTGTTATACAAGTATGAATGTATGATTCGTATTTTTTTTATTTTCTTTCTACAATTATTATTTACAAATTTTATTGGTAACTACGAGTAATTGTCTAAGTACTCCCACTTTTAGTGCAATTTTATATACCACCGTCTTGGTCTCTTAGAGGTGAGACTTGCGTCTAAGACGAGGTATCGTAGATAATAGGTCACAAATTTGGATTGTTTATTCGTTATACAAGATAAAAGATGGTTAGGTGATATTGTACTCGACGATATTTGAATGATATTGATACTACTCATATACTTTGATTGAGTTTAGATATACTTCAATTTGATCCTTATTATATTTGAAGTACTCTGTATATTATATTAGTAGGACTATCAGAGTTGTACTATGAGTCACACTATACTCTAAGTTGAATTATCATAGTTGTACTATCTAGTCATGCTCTAAATCAAAATAAATTTAGAGTTTTTGACCATGTTTTATATCAACATAGATATTGACCCGATTCATCAATAGCCTAGACGAAGACTTGATTCATATATGTTGGACCTTATCGGACTACGAGAAACCAAATCTACATGATGCTACTTAAATGACTAATTATAAAATTGCTCAAGATTGTAAGCATAAATAAAGGTATAAAATAAATAACATTTAACTCAAATGACTCAAATCAATCAAATACAATTGACTAACTCGTAAGCACTAGCCTTAAGATAAGTCAATTACAGAAATGGAAAACAAGGCTTTATCCGGCGTCTGAATTGACTCAAGATATAATACTCCTCCCGAGAGTCCAAGAATGAATATACGGAGTACATCATTTCGCCTTCTCGTAATTTTACACTAGTATAATTTTGTAGATCTACAATCCATTTTAATTTCATAAATTCCTAAATAAATTGGATCACATCGAGCTTAAAAATAGAAAAAAAAAATTCAAAATTTTACAAGTTGGAATTGTTTTTACCGGTTGTCACAAAAAAAGTTGAATTGAATTTACCTGAAAAAAAAAAAAAAAAAGTAAAAGTGAAATATAAGCGTAGAAGAAAGACAGATGTTTAAAGGGATGGTCGTTAACAGAAGACAGCATAGAAGCTGAGCAATGAGGAACACTCCTAATTCCAACACAAACTCCATTAACGATCTTAAAGACCCTGTTTCTAATCTTGATTCTCGATTTAATCTTACCCTCAAAAGTGTTCAAGGGTACTTTTTTTTATATCTCTAGTTTTACTTTAGATTTGGATCATCCTATTTTGTTTAGATACTCTTAATTTTAATGTTTTTTTGTGATTAATTCTTCTAATTTTGCATTGATTGTTCCTTTTTATGTTGTAATTGAATACCCATTTGAGAAAAGTTGTTGGATCTCTTGGGTTTTTTGTTTTTTTATTTTTTGGTGTTGTTGAAGTTAGTTAATCAGTTATTTGGGTACTTTGATTTGTGTGATTATCAATGAGTTTTGTTACTTTGCTTCTGTAATATGTGTTTTAGTTTTTGTTGTTCATCAATTTGTTCAAAATTGAAGCTTGATTGGGTTACCATGGTGGGCATTTGATCCAATTTATGTGAGGAATGGAAAGATAAGACATTGTTGTTTGCATTGATCTTGAGTTTCGTGCTCTCATTCGTTAAGACGATAATTGTTACATTCACAAGTGAGCTCAGTGAAAAAGACACTCCCTCCGTCTCAATCACTTGTTTACCCTTTTTATTCTTTGTGAGAGTGTCTTTTAATCGAAGGTAAACAAATGATTGGGACAAAGGGAGTATTTGGGTTTCTTTAAGGTGAATCTATTTGTTTCATTTTTCCCCGGGCCCCTCGAAATTGGAATATGAGATGTTTGAATGTACTTCAGCTACTTGCAGCGTAGAAATCAGAATGATGTAGCAAAGAATACAGAATAGTAGGAGACCAAACATGCATAACATGATGATCATTAGAAGTTCAAATATTAGATATCCTTTGGTGTAGTTTTTTCCTAATTGAAATATTATGATAGAAGTTTTGGAGGATTGTCGGAGTTGAGCCAAGAAGATATATGAAATTTTATCATCATGTTGTGGGTTTTCAGTTATTCCATTTGGAAAATCCTACTTTTAATTCAGCTAGTTGACTTACGTGAGGTTTTTCGATTTGAACTATTTTATTACAGTGTACTCCCTATGCTTCTTCTTCCCCAACCCTAGTAGACTATTCATCGTACGTTGTTATCCAGTGAGCCTGGCATAATGAAGTGAATAAAGAGATACTATATTAAGGAGCGCAGGTTTGATGTAGATGAAATGAGCTTAAGATTGTAAATTATAGCATTAGCCTTTGTCCTTTGAGACTCCTTTGAGACTTTGGAGTAATGTTGTTGCACAATGCACACAGACACACTAACGGTCTTGAAAGTTAAAACTGAAACTTTCAGATAATTACCTGTTTTGTTAATGATTTTTGTCATGACTTACATCCAGTATGCTACATGTAGGCTACTCAAAGGTCGCAGTTTTCCTGGTAAAGTATTGTTAAGCCGCCGGTCTGATCCTTTGGATACCTCTGGGATTCATGGATCTCCTCGGGAGTTCACAAGGAGTTATTCAGAGAATGACGCTGGGCCAAGTGAACATGGGGATAACTCTCCCGAGGCAAGTAGAATGAAGTTCCCCTATGCATTATTTACTTGTGATGAATACTTATGATACTTCTTATTTGGTAGCTAGTTTTCAATTCTTTATTCATTTGAAGCAGGAACAATTTCAAATAAAAAAAGCTACTGAATCTAGCACTGGTACGAGTCAGTCAAAACCTTCAGCATCACCAGCGGACACATCAAGAGAGTCTCAAAAGACAGTAACAAGTGCAAGAGCTACAGATTCAGCAAGAATAATGAAATTCAAAAAGGAGCTTTCTGCACCAACTGTTACATTAGGTATTGTAAATTTTATCTTTGTGTGATATTTATTGTTCTACATATCCTAGGAGTTGTCGTGTAAAAGGACTGAAAATGAAACTGCCCAATTATGTCATCTGGGGGATAATCTGACAACTGTTGCCTAAATCTGTCAGGGAGAGATTCCGACAATAGAGCTGATTTCTGTTGAATTCATCACTGACTAAAAATGATCTGATGGTGAATGTCTGCTATGGCGGGCTTTGTGTGACGTCTTAGGGTGTGTTCGGATAAATGAAATCCTTTCTTTGGATAGCAAAATGAAGGTGGAGGGATTTTGTGGGGTGAAAAATAAATCCCTCCATTTCCTACCTCTAAGGCAAATTAAAATCTCTCCAACAAAGGAGGGATTTGGGGGACAAACGCTCTCCCTCCCCTTCTCTTCTCTCCATCCCTTTCCCTTCTATTTTGATATACAAACAACGCCTTAATAATTAGGCTCTCTTATTATACTGTTTCCTACCGACCATTGGTTACCAAATTGGAAGGTGTCATGATTGCATGTATTAAAGGTTATGTTTTTGTTTGCAGGCGTTGTTAGTTCTAGTTTGTTGTATCATTTTTCGGTTATTTTGCTGAATATCAATATTATTATTCTTTTCTTAAGTGAGGGATGATATAGCTGTCAATTTTTTTTGGATGCATATCATTTTCAGACTCATCCTATATATAGGTTATTATGTGTTATGATTATATCGAGGAGATGTTTAGTGACAAAGAACACACTTTTCACTCATAAATAAACCCTCATATTGATATTTTACACGCGAATGGTTTTGCTCATTGTACCTTGCTGACTCTGCTGGCTGTCTGAAAGTGTGTGGCCACATGTATTGCTAGCTTATATTTTGGCAGGTGGTGTTTACTCCAGGTTGCTGTCTCATTCACCTGTTATTTTGATGTATATCAATAGTATAATGTAGTGGCGTTCCCAAGTTTTACTATCCTTAAGATGAAACTGTTTGGCCTTGATATATTTGATTAATCGATGTGTGTGTAATAAATATGCCTGTTTATGGTGGATTTCTGCTTGTGTATGATGCGTTTATAATTAGAATGTAGTGAATACTTTCTAGTTCAACATAAAATACTTGCATCCGTAAAGTGTTAGCATGAGAGCTCGGTGGGTTTTGTTTTTCTTCTTTATCGGGTGTCATTGTGTCATTCCGACACATCAGTCACATGTCTGATCTCAGATACAACCTTGCATGTGTTAGGTACCCATGTCTTGATTATGTTTGGTGGGGATTGAGTGTTGACCAGTCACGTGGACCAAAAATAGACATTAATCTGCATAAATGGCTCTGACGTAACTCACTTAGCTGACTGCCAAAGCACTCGACTACCCAAGTGTAGTGTGTATATTTTCTGGTGTTGGTGTCCATAATTGGATTCATATATCAACCAATATATTTGCGTAGATGCAATTTTGACTTCCACAGGCCTCATCTCTAGCGAACAACTAAATCATATAATTTCTCAATTGCTTTAACCAGTATTGTTTTGTTATACTGAATACAGCCTATGCTAAATTAAAACATGTGCTTTGTGGTAATTTGTATTACGTAATGCAGAGAAGTTGCGTCAGTTAGCTTGGAGTGGTGTGCCATCTGATATGCGCCCTAATGTCTGGAGACTTCTTTTGGTAAGTTTCAATCTTTCATACCTGTAAAGCTGCCTAAGTTGTATAAGATCTAAGATGTCAAAGTGCTGCTAATAGTTATGTATCCCCTTGTGTAGATTGAAGGACCTCTTTTTTTCGAGTCCTTGTTTGTTGGCATTGTTAGAAGAATGTAATTCTTTTGACTGCATAATAAATACGCTAACTCTTTTGTCTGTGAGAGTTGATGCATGGAAGACATGTATCATTAGGATTAGCAGCATTTTAATATAGAAGTTTGGTTTGAAATAGTTGCAAGGTTGCTTCTTCAAATTTCTTCTCAGAACTCTTACGGTGAACAGTGCTTACATGCTTGCTGACTGACTTGTCCAAATTACTATCGCTAACAGTTGCATTGCTAAACACTAAGCTTCATTGCATGAGCACAAGTTTCATATTCGCAACAACTGAAGGACTTACAACTCTTGTTGGTTTTCCTAGTGCATATGTTTCTTTGTTCCAAATTATAGATACATCTACACGGCATTATTCAACACTCGTGTGTAATCAATATGACGGCCTTAAAAAGCAGTGAACAATGTGGTAGTTTACAACAACAAAAAAGTGTGCAATTGGCGGGCCAATTTATATTAATTTCATCAAATTTCTTGATCAATTCTGTCGGATTTTGTTGCTATTAACTAATTTTTTTTTAGTGGGGTGGAAACTAAGAACTGTTAGTTGTCGGGACCTATGAATCAATAAACCAAGATTTGTATGCATTTGTTAAAACAGAAAATAATAACTCAATCCTTCAGGAGGAATTTGGCTTGAGATTATGTCTTGTTTAGTCATAACATATCACCTTGATAAAAGGGGTGGCTAACTTTACGTGGCTTGCAATATGTCATGTATGCTCTTGGTTTACCCATACCAAAGATAGCGGCTGGGAGTTCCCACGTTATTAAAAAGAAATGTTTGTTGTTGGGGCCATAAAGTTAACCGTGTATGTGGTGTTTAATTCACTTTTGATAACTACACACTTTTTGTAGAGTGTGTGATTTCCTACTTCGTATGTTTATTATGTGAAAATCAAAATATTGTGACCTTTCTCATCTCTAAATGCATTTTCTAATCGGAGTTTGTCTCATATGATACATTTCTTTTCGATCCCAAGTGAGTGTACTGTGTTTGTTTATAAGTTTGGATATGAACTGACGACAGGGATATGCACCACCTAATTCAGATAGAAGGGAAGGAGTTCTGAGGAGGAAGCGCATTGAATACCTTGATTGTGTTGCACAGTATTATGATATTCCCGACACTGAACGTTCAGATGATGAAATCAACATGCTTCGCCAGGTATTTGAACGGATTATTAAACAATTCTGATTTCTTTTCTTTTCACGTGCTTGCCGTTAGCAAGTTTATCTTTTTAATTGTGTGCTCTCTGCTGCTAACTAGATTGCAGTTGACTGTCCCAGAACCGTTCCTGATGTTACATTTTTCCAGCAACCTGCTGTTCAGAAGTCCTTGGAGCGTATACTCTACACATGGTCTGTAGTATTTCCAATTTTTATGTTGATCTCTTTTGGTATTGGGAAATCACTCGTTAAGTGACACTACTTTATTAGTGATAGCCTGATAGGACATAATGCCGCTGTATGATTTCGACAACAGGGAGAATTTTAAAGTTGTGGACATTTGATACTCTTACCATGCCATAGGCAAGAGCCTCTGAGGACATTGTTTCGTACGCTTGGCAGTGCTTGAATTGTCGCCATTCTAGTTTTTTTTTTTCGTATTCTAGTTGCTACAAGAAACTATTGAAATGTTTTTAATGCTCATATTAGTTGGTCATTTTGTGTTATCAGGGCTATTCGGCATCCTGCCAGTGGTTATGTACAAGGAATAAATGACCTTGTTACTCCGTTTCTGGTTGTATTCCTGTCGGAACACTTTGAAGGAAGCATTGATAATTGGTCGACTTTGGAGTTGTCTGAAGAGAAACTTACTAACGTTGAGGCGGACTGTTATTGGTGCCTCTCAAAATTGCTCGACGGTATGCAAGATCATTACACTTTTGCTCAACCAGGGATCCAGAGGCTTGTTTTCAAACTGAAGGAACTTGTTCGAAGGATTGATGGTGTGTCCCGTTTCTTGAATTGCCTTTTTTAATATTATGAGTCTGACATAGTGCTCGTATGCTGGTAAACATTTTTATAGCATGCACTTTTACTAACTGAACTTACACTTTTCACTACTGAAACTACAAACAGATCCTGTATCAAGACACATGGAAGAGCATGGACTTGAGTTCCTTCAGTTTGCATTTCGTTGGTTTAATTGTCTTCTTATACGCGAGGTTTGTGACTGTCAAAAGCAACTTTTACATACACTTGCATCTTTCTCCCATTTATTCACTTCGTTTTGCATATTAAGGAGTGGGTTTCCAAAAGGACTCAGACACTATGGTCATTATCTCTACCAAACACATAAGAAGTCGAAGTAGAAAATCACCAAGTTGTTAAAAAAATTAATGTGGGGAAGCCTTTCTGTTGCAACTAACAAAGCCATTGCATTGTACAGATTCCTTTTCACCTCGTCAACCGCCTTTGGGATACATACCTTGCCGAAGGAGACGCCCTGCCAGATTTTCTCGTGTACATAGCCGCCAGTTTCCTTTTAACAGTAAGCGGACATTTCTGATCTTCCGCCTATATAATAGTCAGTCTGTTCTAATACTTAGTTGCCTACTATTACCTGAATGCGTCTAAATAGATTCATATCATACCCTCAGTGGTCAGATAAGCTCCTCAAGCTCGATTTCCAGGAGATGGTAATGTTTCTTCAACACATTCCAACATTCAATTGGGCAGATCAAGAGTTGGAGATGGTGCTTTCGAGAGCTTTCATGTGGCATTCTATGTTCAACAGTTCTCCTAGTCACTTAGCTACCTAATCAAAAGGCGGTGCTATTTAGACATCCCAAGTCTTGTAATGGTTTTCCAGTAGCTATTTTAGTTGAGGGAAGATGGTCCTATAATTACTCGGCCTTGTAATATACGCGTGTTCTTTTTATTTTTACAACCTTTGCTCATAGTCGACATCATTTGTGTATGAGAGTCTTTCATATGTTCTGATCAATGCCATGTTTTTTTTTGCTCCTCAGTAGTCTGTCGGAAATTGTATAGGAACTCCGTTTAAACCAGTGTGTTCGGTAATTACAAAGAAGAGAGTTCTGGTCTTGTTTAACATCACTTGTTTTTGGCCCCTTTGGAACCAAGCATTCTTACATGGTAAAACATTGGTCAATGTTTGTACTTGTAAATATTGCTACATTAATCCTTGCAGGTATGAAGTAACATTATCCTTAATTATTCGCGAAACGATAGATTTTCTACATTAACAACTTTTTTTTAATATTTGGTGAACATAACTATAAAAACTTGAATGAAGCTGTCAAAAGTCTCCTGCCTCAAGAACAATTTTATGGAGGCTATTTATGGCTCAAGTCTATGCAATTTAGAATTCGAAACTCTCACCCCGAGTGGCTAACATGCGGCTAACCGGTATATATGTAATTTGGAGGTGTTAGCGTATATTCAGGAAATTATTCAATTACACATCAAAAGTAGCGAATACAGATTTCATCGTAATCGAAAGAAATGAAAACCAACTTACTCTGTAAGTCTAAATTTCGGTTCGAGTGATCAAGTCTAACCAAGCCCAAGTTCGGCTCGGGTACTATCGTATTGGGTCTTACTGTCTTACCCTTGAAACCTGTTACTACTACTCCGTTTTAGAATTCGGAAAAACAAATGCAAAATAAGAAAACTAGAAAAAGTACAATGACAGTAGCAAGAACAACACCGGCATTGCGGACAACATTGGCATCAACACCAGCATTGCGGGCAACACCAGAATTGCGGACAACACCGGCAACAATATCATTGCGGACAACACCGACATTGCGGGCAACAGCAGCATAGCGGACAACACCGTCATTGCGGACATAACCGGCGACAGGGTGTCTGGGATTATGGAAGTAATGTCCGGATGTATGTGTACACATTGTATTGCTACCACACGTGTAGCAGAATACTTGTCCGCACCTGCAATGTTTAATTAAAAAGTAAACAAATACTTCCTCTGTTCCATTTAAAAAGTAAGATATTTTAAATTGTACTTCTTCTCTATAATCTACTATATACTAATCCTGAAACATTTAGAGTCTTCCTTTTGATGGCTAGTTTTCAGGATTAGTGGGCCCCACAGCAAAACAAAAACTTTAATTACCCTCTCTGCTCTTCTTTTTTTCTGATTTATTTAGACTATGTCCTTCAAATGTTTTTGGACTTTGCATTAGTTTATTAATTATCGACTTTGCATTAGTTTTTCTGGAAAAATATAATGACTTTGCATTAATTTTTCTGAAAAAAAATAATGTAAAAAATAATGGAATTAATTATTAATATCGACTTTGCATTAGTTTTTCTGATTTATTAATAATCTACCGATGAAACACAAACCATTAAATCTATCTTATTCTTCAAGGATTATGTTAGCTACTAAATTTAACTATAATTTCACAATAATAATTATAATGGAACATAAAAAAATGATTTTCTCAACAAAAAAAACTGAACAGCTGGAATTTCGGCCAAAAAAAAATACTGATGAATCTTTTCAAACTTAATTGATTTTTTTTCAAAGCACCATAATAATTATATAATTATTAACAAAACATAACAAATAGTACAATAGATCATATAACGAAAAATATATTTACATAAAAAAAGTTTAATTAAAAAATATGCAATTGAAATACATCCAAGTTCATATTAAAAAAATCCATATGTAAGCTTCGGATTATACTTGCATAAATTTTTTCAGATTATATCACTCTAATACTTACATGAAATCCATTAAATTCGCATATAGAGGGTCTTATAGAGAATATATATTGATGCAAATTGAAGATGTGAGGAAAATTAAAGGGAGATTTTTCTTTTATTATGGCCAATACATATTTTGGCCATTTAGGATGTAAATAGAGTATGAGGGAGTCAGGTGAGAAGGACGGATGGGAGGAGCAAAATATGTGACTGAGGTGAGACGTTTAGGGTATAGGAAATTAGGAAGGGAAAAATGAAGAAGAAAAATTGATAGAGGAGGTCGGCGGATGGGAGATCAAATTTTAGGGGTTTTATCTTAAATTTATATTTTTGGGTTGATATTTTAATTGAGATTCATAAGACCTTTTGGGTTGGGTTTTGTTGTATACTAATTTTTTTTCTAATATAAAATTAAATATCAAATATTTATTGGAGGCCAAATCTATCTCCAAATTTGGGTTAATTCTTTTTAAACATAATGTAATTGAGATATTTTTCTTTTAATGTGAGTAAGATAAATGTTGGTTACTTGGACATGACAAAAATAAATTTGTCAATGTTATAAATTAATAAGTTATTAAACATATACTAAATGTTAAATAATAAAAAATAAAAAAAATTTGTTTTCGGTCTAAGTTTTACTTCCTCCATCTCAGTCATTTATTTACCTTTACTTTTCACTAATATAATTTATTAAAGTAAATAAAATTTGAATTCATTGATTTTTATTTGTACATTGAAAATTCCGTTACAAAAATATCACATTCTATTAGTTTGTTCATTTAAGACATGAAAGTTATCTATATCATAAACTAGATTTAATGCCCGTGTGATTGCACGGGTCGACATTAATGTCATTTTCTTAAGTTTTTTTTACAACAATTAACTTATAGAAATAAGTTTGTCCTTTTTAACTTTTACGAAATAACTATTAAGTACTTAATTATGAATTTGACCCTTAACTTATAATATTGATTTAAGTAAAATCTTAATTCTTTCTTACGGTTATCTTAGACTATAAACATTATAACATAATCTTTAAATAATACCCGTGCAATTTTGCACGGGCTTAAAACTAATAAATAGAAAAGTGAAAAATGACATAATTATGTATTTACTTGAACTAAACAAAATCTGACAAAAGCAGAAGTATTTACTTGAAAAAAAAACAAAAATTATTAATGCAAAAGTAAAAACGAAAAATATTAATTCAAATTTTCCCAAATTTCGTCTTATAATACTGTATTATTACAAACGCAATAAACCAGTGTATAGATTTAACATTTGAATAAGAGGACCAATTCACTATATTTTGACCAATTTATATTGTCACAGACTCACGAAATTGAACACTTAATGACACACAATTTATATACACATGTATCTTAGGATAACAACGACTATTATGATCCGTGCATTTTTTGCACGGGTGTAAAACTAGTATTATGGGTATAGAGAATACAAAAAACATGCGTGTATGGAATACGGATTAGCATCTTTTGTTCGGACTCGAAATTGAATTGGAATAAACTCAACTTATAAGTAATACAAAAATTGAAATGAACGGATCTCAACTGAATCGACCTGAATTGATCTTATAAGAGTTGAAATTAAGTCTAAAAGAATGTCTTATTCAAATTTAAAAAATTTATAGGGGAAATTGACATATTTATGTTTGTTATAAAAAAAGCTTTCCGAAAATCATAATTTTAACACCAAAAAAAAATGTATAACCGTATAGGAAGAAAAACGTGGTCAAAATATCGTCTTATAAACCGCGAAAAGTCGAATGAAAATTTTGGATTGGCCTGGAGAAAATAGTTCATACACCATACATACATTATTGATAGTATACTAGTAATGTTTAGTTAATTCATTTATTTTATTTTTTTGAAAACTTTTATGAGTATTTTATTTTGATTAAACTTAAAAGTGGTTTTAGACTTTTAGTAGGAGACGTCGACATGTTGAGAGAAACGAGTTTTGAAAAAACAAAATAGTAAAATTAAAGTTAAAAAAACTTGAAATAAATTTAAACTCATTATACATTTATACTCCGTAATATACTATTCGTATTACAATGCGATTATACAATTTAGAAATATTATTAAAGTGAAATTAGCTCAAACCTGCAGCGAATTGCATCGCACCCAGACCTACGTTCAATGAAAAATTGACAATTAGGGCATCTCTGCAACATCATACGACGAGCCGCATCTAAAAACACGGTATCATCATCATTTTTAACACAATTTAAGTGGTGAAGATTACTCCATTTCGCGCCACAACGGTAACAAAGCAATCGTAAGCACGAAGGACATGCCTCCGACGTTGTTCCGTGACTACTTTTACGCTCGTCAACGAGTAAAACCTCTTGGCACGAGTCATAAGGGCACATTATCCGTCTTAAGTTGCTTTGGTTCACTAAGGACTCGGCCAGGAGATCAGTCCACGCAAGGAACACGGGTCGGGATAGAATTCTCGAGCACCCGACCGGGTCGAGTGGCTCGGGACAACCAGGGCATAAGATATTGGCTGTATTGGTTTCTTTGAGTTTGTATAAGATGTGTTTTGATAGACAAGATTGACAGTAAGGATGATTAATTGTGCATTTTGTGTTTTTGTCTTTGTATATTTTTGTTTTTAGAATTACTTGCTTGTTTTGTTGGAAGCATATACCACATTCTGCTTTGATTTTTTGTTTCTTTTTACCCATTGTTGGCTAATTAATTGAATAATTGCCTGCAATTTATTAAGAGTTTTAATGGAGTTTTTAGAACAGTTGTACCCTAGCACGTTTGTTTTTACGTAAGAAGTTGCCAATTAATTAATAAAGAATTCGGTTACAAAGATTAAGATTTTGTTTGAGTAAGACTAAACTACTTCATTCACTCATAAAATCTTATCAGGCTCTTTAAAAAAAAATCGTATCTGGCTAATTAGTTGTTAGAAGACTTGTGATAGGCGGTCTCCAATTATCGACTTTAAAGTGTTCCTATTTTTATTGTCTTACAATTTACTCTGTACAATGTGAGTTATTCACAAAAAATAAAACACAAAGGATGTGGATTAGATTACGGTGGTACTGTAGTTTGTGGCCTGTGGGCAACATGTTGGGCTCGTCAATTTTGTCAAATTGTCCTTTTGAATTTGGTCATTTTAGAGTTTAGACTAGAGGTGTACAACATCGCCGGCTAGCTCGACCCAACCTGGCTCTGTTGGCTGAATTGAGTGGCCTGACCACCACAAAGCCCAGGATGTCTGACCCGTACATTTTCTTTGGGCATGGTTAGTGCCACGACTCCCTCGGCCCGGCCCGGTCCAACACAAATAAAATATATATATAAAGGCCCAGTCTAGCCCGACACTGACTCGCTACTTAGTGGGTCGGGCTAGTGCTAGACAAAATTGGCCCATCACTGGCCCGACTTAACCCGATCCTCATTTAGTTTCGTGCTTGGGCAGCTGGCACTCACCTTGGCCCACCCTTGGCCCACCCCAACCTACACCGGCATGGCCATCGCACACCTCTAGTTCAGACTATAAAAGGTTTTGTAGTTCGTACTATTTCTTTCCATGAGGTTGTTTGCAAGTTAGGGGTTTATATGCAAGGATGTAGTTGAAGATGTCTTAGGCCCGTTCTTTCTGACTTATTTTCAGCTATTTCAGTTCAGTGTAGCTCACTTCAGCTCAATTCAGTTCAGCTCAGCTTATCTCAATTCAGTTCAGTTCAGTTCAGTTATGTTCAGCCCAATTCAGTTCAGTTCAGTTCAGCTCCATTAAGTTCAGTTCAGTTCAGCTCTTATAAGTCGGAAAGAACAGGGCCTTAGTCTAAGGTTATAACGAAGTTAACGTGACGATTGGTTAGCAGTTTGAAAGCCTTCATGCCTGCCTTCACGACACACACCTCACATCGTCTACCATCATCAACGCCAAAAACCAAATGCGTTAGTCTTCCCCTGGCGTCCTCCACCTACACGGCTACACCGCAAGTCAACTGCCAGTCCGCCACTTAACAACCGAATTCTAACTCTACTTGTCCTAATATGAGACTACATTCTCTACTAAAAAGTAAAAACAAATACGGAGTATAAAACCAAAAAAGTCAAAGAAGCAAAAAAAAACATTTAATATATAACGAAAATTTTTGGTTCATTTAAGAGGTTATATAGTTGTAAATTGAGAGATTATAGCGTAGAGTTTTTTCGCTTAACGATACACAAATGAGATTATAGCGCAGAATTTTTTCGCTTAACGATACACAAATGAGATTATAGCGTAGAGTTTTTTCGCTTAACGATACACAAATAAATATTCTTACCCAAAAATCCAACATCCACTAAAATACATATTATGAAAATAAACAAAGTAAATAAAAATGAGCTCAAGCCAGCTTCAAACCCGGAACTCGGGTTCAATGTGGATTTGCTCAAGCTCGGGCCAAGCTCTTACGGATTTACCCCCTCTAATGGTAGTTACCCTGCTTTGATTGCTCGACCTCCACCTGCAATCACACAAAAAATGTTATCATAATTATTATTCTCCTTTAAAAAGCTAAGTATCCTCTTAATTTAGTATATCAACAATTGGTTGATTTCATAACGCATTTATTACTTTGATTATATTTTAATTGAATTATGCCTGTTTCCTTTTTTGTTCTTTCAGTAGTATAAGATTGTTCGTATTGAGTTTAATTTGTCTTGCTCACCAACTGTTTGTTGATTTGCGTCAATGAGACAATGACACAATTGCCGAATCGCTGAAAATATATGACACAATAGATAACATGCAGACTTGTTTCACTAACAAAAGTTGCTAGTCACCATCACACGATAGGGTAGATGATGCTTAGTTGCTTACATTCGACTAGACCTGGCAAAAGCAACCCGACCCGACTCGAAAAGGCGGACTCGAGACCGGAACTACAACATCTAAAATTCTAAATGTGACCCGAAATCTGATTTGACCCGACCCAATGCGAACATGACCGGATCTTTCTTGACCCATAACTGTCCTGACCCGTAAATTACCCGATCCGAAACCATCCATCCCGAAAATGACCCTACAAAACATAATTCTGATTGAACCGAAAAGACTCGAAATGGCTTTTCTCTCTTATTCATTGACCCGAAAATGACCCGACCTGAAACAACCCGAAACAGAACCAAAACCCGAAATGGCCCGACCCGAATTAACTCGAAATCAATGAGTAACCTGACCCGGCCGACTGACCCGTTTTTCAGGTATATGTTCGACCCTCTACCCTACATAAAACAATCGCTAAAATATGAACCATGGAAAGTATAAGAGAGATAGCAGCAAAAGATAAGAAGATAAGGTAATCTTGCTATGAGCAAAGTTTAGACACTAGAGCTTAACACATCCATCTTCTATACCCTGCAATTGTATAACCATAATAATAATAGTAATATTACTATTATTATTTTGAGGATGATCAACTTTAGTCTCATAAAAACCCAACCTTCATACCTTATTTCCTCCATTCAAACCAACATTACTTCACACCTTCATAAATCACCCTCGTTCATTCATCACCGTCCATTAGCAAAACTTGAATACAATGGGAATGCGGTTAAGTCACAGGAGTCAGCCTCATCGACTAAAGTAGTAGTGTTGAAAAATGAGAATGGTATGGGTATGGGTATGGGTATGGGTATGGGTAGGAGGTTGTTGGTGACAGGAGCAGCTACAGTCGGGTTTGCGGTGATAATGATGGGACTTGGCCATGAGAAAGCCTTGGCTTTGGGACCGGAAGGTCCGCTGATGGAGGAATTCTGGGAGAATGTAAGAAGATATGGTCTGTATGCACTGACAGTTAGCACTGGTGTACTGTATTCAGTGTTTCAGCCTATCTATGAGTTGCTCAAGAATCCCATTTCTGCTATTCTAGTCTTAGTCATCATAGGAGGCACCTTATATATTGGCTCTCAAGTGCTTTCGGCTATGGTTGGCCTCTCCGATTTCGACTATCAGTATGCTTATTAGATTTTCGACACTACTCTGCTTAATGTAATTTTGTAATGTTGTCACCAGACTCGCTTCATACTTAATGATATAATTATCTGTGGTACTCAGCACTCACTCTCGAGTATTTTGTAAGCCACATAGATTAGTATCATCATTTCAAATGTTACTTACCCCGTCCCGGTCAATTGTTGTCCTTTCCATATCAGGAAGGTTTTCTATGATTAGTTTGACCTGCAATGGGACTATTGTCCACTTGTCATCTATTAAGTGGTTCCCTACTCGTTCCTTTGTCTTTGTGCCAAAATGAAAGGACAACAATTGACCGGGATGGAGGGAGTATCATGTACTGATGAACATACAAAAGATGGTCTAATTCCGAGTACTTAAAGGGTATTTCTGCATTTTCATCCAATTTGTCCCAATTCTCAGCTTCATCGAACTGCGGGAAACAAATTACAGCTAATTGTACCAGGATTGTTTATGTGATGGCCTCACGACAATCTAACCGCAAACCTTCTGCAACTGGCTCGTTTTTTTATGTATAACTTTTTACATTCTTTTATTTACTGTATTTAGTTGTTTGTTTTTGGAATTTTTGTGGGTTTAGAAGCATGTTTGTATTTGATTAGAGAATTTAGGATTAAGGGTTTTGTGAGTGACTGATACATTAGAAAAACCCAATTCAGTTTGTAAGTTTCTTCCTGTCTTATTTTATGATTAGTAATTAGTTCATTGAGTAAAATTGTCTTGCCAACAATCTGTCCTCTGGAGTCTTTATAATCCTGTTCACATATCGGCCTCCTTCTTGGAATGTTATTGAGGACAAAACTTCAGGAACCTCTCACGCGTTTTGGAATACTTCATCCGTCTCAATTATTTGTTTACTTTTTCTAATCTTTGTGAATGGTATTTTAATTTAAAGTAATCAAATGGTTAAGGTCCTGTTCTTTTGGGCTGAATTTTGGTGAACTTTTTTGAACTGAACTTATAGGACGTGTAGGCGGATCGAACTGAGCTGAATTTATAGGAGCTGAACTGAACTGAACTTATATGAGCTGAGCTGAGCTGAACTTAACTTAAAGGGGTGACTTTAAGTCCAAAAGAACAGGGCCTAAGTGAGAGGGCTTCTTTAGGCAAACTTTTTATTTATATTTATTTTATTTCATTTTGAGTGGAAGCTAATGTAAGGGGGCCTGATAAGATAATTTAGTTGACTGCTGACTTATCCCATTACATAAGGAGTATCAAAGACTCTGGCTGAACTATATATTTTTTGAGATAAATATATAAAATTTTGAATCGAAAAGTTGTTATGGCAGCATCAGATGTGGCCTCAGCCGTCCAATTGATTGGCACTTTGCTCATCCAAGAAGCCAACTCTTTATATGGAGTTGAAGCACAAGTTCAGGGGCTTCAAGAAGAGCTGGAATTCATGCAGCAGTACCTCCATGATGCTGATGCAAGGCAAGAAGATCGAGAAATTGGTGTTTTGGTACGCCAAGTTAGAAAGCTTGCCTACGATGCAGAAGACGTCATTGACACTTATATTCTTAAGGTTCGGCAGAGCAACAGAAATTGGCTCATGAAATTTGCGTACATGATGTACAAGTTTCCTCAAATATATGAAGTTCGGGAGCAGATCCAGATCGTTCAGACAAGCTTGAAACGAGTTGGCGAAAAATTAAATAGTCATGGTGTGAGAAGAATTACCAACTTACAGAGAGGCCTTGTTCCTAGTGAAAATGGATATCGTAGGCAAAGGCCACGAAGCTACTCCTATGAAGATAATGAGGGCGAGTTTGTAGTTGGCATGGAGGAAGACATTCGAAAGCTGGTTGATATGGTTATGGGTGAGGGGAGGACTCAAGTGGGTGTTGTTTCGATTGTGGGGATGGGTGGTTCCGGGAAAACTACTCTTGCCAGGAAGATATACAATCATCCTTATGCAAAAGAATGCTTTGATTGTAGCGCATGGGTTTGCATCTCTCAAGAATGGAGCACTCAACATATCCTATCAGAGATCTTGAGGAAGGTAGGTGGGCCTGAGCAGCCGACAACCAAGCTGCAAAAAACATTGAGTGTGGAAGAGCTGGTGGATAAGCTTCGCTGCATCCTTCAGAAGAAGTCGTATTTGGTGGTTCTTGATGACGTGTGGAGTGAAGAGGCGCTAGAGGAAATACTCCCAGCGCTACCCAGGGGAGGAAGTGTAAACAAGGGAAGCAAGATAATCATCACAACTCGTAACCGTGAGATCATTCAATTCCGAGTAAGCCACCAGAAATACTTGTATGTCCATGAGCCAAGACCTTTGACTGAGGAATCAAGTTGGGAGTTGTTCAGTAAGATTGCCCTCGGCCATCGAAAAAATATCGATGAGGAAAGCTTTAAGAGTGTAGGCAAGGACATGCTTAGTAAATGTGATGGGCTTCCCTTGGCTGTAGTTGCATTGGCCGGGATATTGAACACAAGAACAACCATCGGGGAATGGCATCAGGTGGCTGAAGCGGTGAAGTCAAGAATTATGAATGGAAGATGTGGAAACGTGTATGGTAGGGTAGGGGAATTGTTGGCATTGAGCTATGATGATTTGCCTTATGATTTAAAGGCTTGTTTTCTTTATCTGGGTGTATTCCCAGAAGATTGCCAAATCCCGGTAGGAATATTGACCCGGATGTGGATAGCAGAGGGGCTTGTCTCGACACAGTACACAGAGATGTCCCTGGAAGATGTAGCATTGCAGCGTGTCGAGGAGTTGAGCCACCGGTTCATGATTCAGGTAGTGAGGACCAACTATAAGGGAGTGATAAAGGCAATTAGATTACACGATCTGTTGCGTGATATCAGTGTCCAAAAAGCAAAGGAACAAAGTTTTCTCCAAATCTATACTCCTAACAATTCAGATTGCGGTCATGTGTCTATGCTGGAAATCCAGCCCCGTCGAGCTGCTGTTCATGCAAGGTAATTGCAAAGATCCAAGTAAACTCAATCATCTCTAGTATTTAACTGCTTATGTGCAAATCCCATATATGCTACAATCTGTTACTCTTATGAAAACAATAAAACTTGGGGTTGCTAAAATTATAAACTTAGGGTTGCCAAAATCATTGAGTCCCTTCGTAATGGTATTATTTAGTGCATCAGGATATCAGATTATTAGATAGTCATTTACAGACTCATTTTTTTCAACCCTCTTCCTTGTGTCTAATGTTATTTTCTTTTTCTCCAGCACTGCTTTGCCTACACATATTTCACACCTGAGGTCGCTTATATTGCTGACACGATCTAGTATCTTACATTCTTCTTACAATTGCGAAGAGGAATTAAACTTCCGATTTGTGTCTCAAAACTTTAAGTTGCTCAGGCTGTTGAGTATCTGGGGTATTAAGACTGTCAGTGGCATCCTGCCTAAACAAATTGGGTGCTTAGTTCACTTAAGGTACCTGGCAATACGTGCTACGAATATCATTGCTCTTCCTAGCACAATAGGAGGCTTAAGGAACTTGCTAACTTTAGACTACAGGGACATTGATCTGGAAAACGAGGTACAAAAAGAAAATGTAAAAATAGATCTGCCTGATATTTTCCAGGGGCTTGTGCTACTTAGGCATCTATTTTTGCCAATTGAATGTCCCTGGAGTGTGCAAGAGTTGAAGCTGGGTGATATGAGGAATTTGCAAACTCTATGGGGGTTGAATATGGAGAACCATAGCCTTTGTTTTTTGAGAGAGATGCCAAATCTAAGCACTTCCCTAAAGAAGCTAAAGATTGTTGTGTCAAGAGAGACAGAGTTGAAGGCTGCCTTCCGTTGCCCAAGCCTCATGGCCGATGTACTCCACACTTTCCATTGTGATCTGAGAGACAGGCTAGCGCTTTGCGATGTAGAGCCTCTGCATACCCGGCAACACCTACTCAAACTGACACTTATTGGGGAAATTCAAATGAGATTAGCGCTCGTACTGCCAATCAACCTTGTTAAGTTAGAACTCAGGGACAGTATGATCGAGGATCCTAGCCTCATGAAAGCTCTTGGCGCATTAGCCCACCTAAAGCGACTCAGTTTGACAAATGCCTACGTGGGGGCCAAACTGTCCTGTATGGCTGGGTCATTTCCTCAGCTTGAAGAGCTAAATGTCGAAAGTCTCCCTATTCTGACCACATGGACTATTGAGAAGGGATCAATGCCCTGTCTTAAGAAGCTAGAGATTTCAAGATGTTGGTGTCTGAAAAAATTTCCTGATGGTTTACCTTTAGTCACAACACTTGAACAGCTGGAGTTTTTTGACATGCCAAATGCTTTTAACAGACAGGCCACTAAATACGGGTGGGCACCTCTAAAGCTCAGGCTTCCTCATAACTTTGCATCTATTATTACACACTCGGATTCACCCGTTGACTCTTCTCCCATCCGCAAGCTCTATGAGCAGCTCATTGTCGGCATTTTCCTGGATAATAAAACCAAGGCAAGCTATTCAACTCTAGAAATTTAGTGTTTGCATTTGTATCAGCTGGTTAACTAGCTTAACTTTTCTAAATATGGTTTGACTTCATGAATGTTGATGCAATGCAGAAGTATTGGGTCACAGAGAAGCATGGTAACTACGTTAATAGCTTTATGGTATATGCGCCAGGCCTTTGCTTGTGTTCAGAACATGTGAAGGTTAGAAGACCTGGAACACAAGATATCCAGCGAAAGTGCGAAGAGATGGAAGATTGTCCTTGTGTTGAATTCAAAAAAGTAATAGATAGGTATTTACATTTCTGTAAAATACCCTCTCCTCAGTAACTAAAGTTGCTCGAATTTTGACTTTGTATTTTGCATCTTTTTTTTTCCGATGTGAAGTTTGGAAGATGGGACAATGGTCACGGTGGCCAAACTAAAATCGTCAATATTATCAGGTTACGCTAAAGTGACTGGAAAGTTTGATCTTGGGAATCTCTCTCTGGAAGTGGACTATGAAATTGATTGGGTAATCATGTTCGAAGAACCAGAACATGCAGAATATTCTATTGAGAGGAAGCCTGACATTAGTCAAGGGCGCCAGCATCCTCGACGAAGACGTAGAAACAAAGAGCAAAACAGAAGAAAGGTAACAGCAAAATTAGAATGTCCCAATAACATGCAAGGGAGAATTTTTGCAGATGAAGTGGAAGGTGCTACGATAATCAACACACGACTTAATGGGAAAGAGATGCACGAAGAACTGATAATTGGTAAGCGACTAAATGAATGGATACGCATTCCAGGTGGTGAATTTGAGACACACCTTACAATTGAAGGACAGATTGAGCCTGCCTTGTATTATGAAAAGGGCATGAATCATTTGGACTTGGTCATTAAAGGTTTCATTGTCCGGCCAAAACTGTAAGCCGGTATTACATTGAGGGTATTGGTCAAATTAATGGCGCAATTACAGAGATGATTGCCAGCGTGCGAGAAGATCAGGGGCATTGATTTGCAGAATTTGTGGTATTTAGCGGTGCATATCTTGTTGATTCGGTGATATGCAGGATTTTGTGTTGCCTCGCAAGGCCGACTCAAATGAAGCAACTATTTGCATGATATGCAGGATTCGGTGATATTCTTTGGGTAAGAATCGAACCCTTAACCTCATGATTGGAGTAGGAGAACTCTTACCATTTGAGTCTACTCTTGTTCTTATGTTGCTAGCTTCATATAATCTTTACATACAGTTTCACAATAAAATAGGTTCATCGCGGTTGAAGATAAAATGAGTACACTTATTATGAAAATAAGTACTCCCCCGATCCACAGCAATGGTAACATGGTGGAAAATATAGTACTCCGTATTTAAGAAAACGTGGTAAAGGGAGGGGTAAAAAAGAAAAAAGTAGGTGGGTCATGTAATTGTGGATTTAATTGTGGGGTTGATAGGTGAACCATGTAATGACATTTTGTGTAAATATCAAATGAGAATAAGGATAACATAGTAATGTTGTGGGCTAAATGTTACCATTGGTGTGGAACGTCCGTTTTTGGTAAGTGTTACCATTGGTTTGGATCGGAGAGAGTACGAATTAAAGAGTTACCTTGAGTCACGATCAACAATAAAAGGGGCTTAATAATAACATATAAAGAGGTACGGGAGAGTGGTCTCTCGATATATTAGTGAATTATTCTACAAGCAAGATCTCAGCACCAACCCTAGTTTTCTAAATAGAAGACCTTCGGTCCGAGCAATCGAGCCTAACCGAGTCCAAGTTCGGCTCCGGCACTATCGAATATACAAAATATAAACCGGGTATAAATGGAAAAATAGTTCAACTAAAAGAACTACAATGGTTACTTTGTCAATAAAATCGAGGACGAAATGATGTCGTGCAGTATGTGTATGTCTACACTTTTTATTACCACCACACCTGTAGCACAACACTTCTCCGCACCTGCAATATGTTAATACATCGATTATTAAATACTCCAAATGTCTCCCCATTTGTTTACGTAAAAATTCTCATTTAAAATGGGAAGACGGGTCAAATCTCCCTTATAAAAGGCAAATAGAGGTGCAAGTGAGAGGCAAATGGAGCTGCTCACTTGCTCTTTGTGAGAATGGTTTGTCATGTCTTAAGCTTAAGACGGGTCAACCAGTCTTAAAGAAGACTTTCTGATTCTTTTTTACTTAAAAACCACCCTTTATTTAAGTTTTGTTCAACCCTCATAATTTAAGTTCCGCTCCTACAAGTTAGGTTCAATTCTGCGTCTATTAAAAGACTAAAACAACAATCTTTGATTCCTAGTTTTAGTAACTCATGTTTTGATAAATGTGAGATATGTGTTGAGGCAAAACATGCCAAAGCGTCTTTTAATAAATGTGTAGAACGATCTACAAGTCTTCTAGAATTAATTCATTCTGACCTAGGTGATTTTAGAAATTCTATGAGTAGAGGAGGCAAACATTACTATATCACTTTTGTTGATGACTTCTCTAGATATACTCGTATCTACTTGTTGAGTACAAAAGACGAAGCTGAAGAAAAATTTATGATCTTTAAAACTGAGGTTGAAAATCAATTAGATCTAAAAATCAAACGGGTTAGATCAGATAGAGGTGGAGAATATGACGGTAAACCACTAAAGAATTTTTGTGAGTCACATGGTATTATTCACGAGTTCACCGCACCTTATGCTCCACAACAAAATGGAATAGCCGAACGAAAAAACCGGTCACTTAAAAATATGATGAATGCAATGCTTTTAAGTTCTGGTATGCCTGTTAATATGTGGGGAGAAGCCATTTTGTATGCTTGTCACATTTTAAATCGTGTTCCTCATAAGAAAACCGGTAAAACCCCTTATGAATTATGGAAAGGTTACCCTCCAAACCTTAACTACCTCAGAGTGTGGGGGTGTTTGGCTAAAATTGGTCTACCTGAATTTCAAAGAAATAAAATTGGACCTCAAACTGTGGATGCTATCTTTATTGGTCACGCTGCAAACAGTGCTGCATATCGTTTAATAATTAAAGAGTCATCAGGTTTTGGACCCATTAAAGAGTCAAGAGATGTTGAATTTTTTGAGCATATTTTTCCTATGAAAACAGTAAACTCTTGCTTGCCTATTGCATCTAGTTCTTCATCTCATGAGCATGCATCTACCAATGAATTTGTAGAACCTAGAAGAGGTAAACGTGTCAGAACCAAAACTAGTTTTGGATCAGATTTTGTCACATCTTTGCTAACTGAAAACATGTGTCTAAATGAACATGAGATTAATGTTTTCGTACTTGAAGAGGACCCTAGAACATATAAAGAGGCCATGTAATCGGTCGATTCTTCCTTCTGGCTTGAGGCTATCAATAGCGAAATTGATTCGATAATGAGTAATAATACATGGGTCTTGACTGAGCTTCCTAGGGGTTGTAAAGCCTTAGGTAACAAATGGGTATTTAAAAAGAAACTTAAGCCAGATGGGTCCATTGATAAATTCAAGGCTAGGTTGGTTGTTTGTGGGAACCGTCAAACCAAGGGTTTAGATTTCTTTGACACCTACTCACCTGTGACTAAGGTAACCACAATTAGAGCATTGGTAGCACTTGCATCCTTTCATAACCTTGTCATACATCAAATGGATGTTAAAACTGCATTCTTAAATGGTGATTTGCATGAGGAAATTTATATGAGACAACCCGAGGGGTGCGTAATTCCCGGTCAAGAAGATAAGGTATGCAAATTGATTAGGTCAAAGATGGTTTGTCATGTCTTTAGTCTGCCATAGACAGCCTCATCTCCCTATATATACCCCTCTTATTCCTGCATTTTGAAGACACAGAAAAACCAGTCTTTCTTTCTCCTCCTTCTCACAAAAAATACCTACTGCAAATTACAAAAAATGTCTTCTATAACTTAATTAACAGAGTCATGGCAACGTTTATGGTGGTTCTCATCTGCTCTCTTCCCTACACGAAGTTTGCAGCCGTTGTGTAATCCTGGGGGTCGAGTGCCACTGAGACCGTGTGTAGTAGACGGGGCATAAATGACTTTAGGACAGTGATCTAAAGTCACGCCACAACAACCAGATAAGATTTTTCCTTTTCTTCTAATGTTGTTTATACTACCGCCATAACAATCTAAAGTCGTTTATCAATCTGTTTAATTATGGCTTCCGGTAGTGAAACTTTCGATGCTATCCCCATCTCTACCTCCATTGTGTCGAACCCCATTATTCCAGATATGTCTAAACTTGCCTCTTTTGACGGAAAAAATTATAAAATGTGGGCAGATAAAATGGACTTCTTTCTCGGTCAAATTCGTGTAGACTACACTCTCACACATACTTATGCTCCTCCTAATAGTGGTACGGACTTTGCATGCGATAACAAAACTTGTAGAGGAATGCTACTTCACTATATGAACCCCTCCCTTTATATGATTTATGCTAAACTGTCTAACGCTAAAGATATTTGGGATGCTCTCAAAATAAAATATAGTAGTGATGATTATGGGTCTAAAAAATATGCTTGTAGTAGGTGGCTTGCTTTAAAATGTCTGACCAAAAACCCGTCTTAGACCAAGTTCACGACTATGAAAATTTATGTTCTGAAATTTCTGCTGAAGGTATGAAAATCTGTGAAATGTTTCAAGCTAATTGTCTTCTTGATAAATTACCCCCGTCTTGGCAGAATTTTGTTCACAATATGAAACACAAACAAAAAGAATTTACTCTTTTAGAACTCGTGTCTCACATAAAAGTTGAAGAACAAAACAGGTTTCAGACCAAAGGAAAACAAGTTGACCATTCGTCCTCCACTGCTAACTTGGTTGAGTCTAAGAAAATTTTTCAAAAAGGACCAAAACATTTTTCAAAGGGATCAAATCAGACAAATCAAAATTTTGGACCTAAGAAAACAGAATATTTCAAAGGGAAAAGGGAGTATAAAAAGGAGTTCAAAGGCGAGTGTTTCACATGTGGTAAAACTGGTCATGTGTCTAAATTCTGTCCAGATGGTCATAATGTTAAGTATAAGTGTAACAAGTCTCAAGCCCACCTAGTTGAGTCAGATGATATTATAGCTGCTGTTGTGTCGGAAGTTAATTTGGTAAGTAATATTTCCGAATCGGTGCTGGATACGGGTGCAACGAGGCACATATGCACTTCTAAAGAAATGTTCAAAGAGTACTCGGAGGTACCCGGAGGTGAATGTGTATTCATGGGTAACTCTAGCACAGTCAGAGTTGAAGGGAAGGGAAAAATCCTTCTCAAGTTGACATCCGGGAAAACTCTTGAACTGAACAATGTATTGCATGTACCCGACATCCGGAGAAATCTCATATCCGGCTCACTCCTTAACAAGGCTGGTGTTAAGTTGACTTTTGAATCTGATAAGCTTGTTCTCACGAAAAATGGGAACTTTGTTGGGAAAGGATTTTGTATTGCTGGTCTGTTTGTACTTGATGTTGAGACTATCAATAAGAATATTTCTGCTTCTGTTTATATTGCTGAGACTGTTTCTTTATGGCATGCTAGATTAGGACATGTGAATGTGGCGTCTATTAAAAGACTAAAACAACAATCTTTGATTCCTAGTTTTAGTTACTCATGTTTTGATAAATGTGAGATATGTGTTGAGGCAAAACATGACAAAGCGTCTTTTAATAAATGTGTAGAACGATCTACAAGTCTTCTAGAATTAATTCATTTTGACCTAGGTGATTTTAGAAATTCTATGAGTAGAGGAGGCAAACATTACTATATCACTTTTGTTGATGACTTCTCTAGATATACTCGTGTCTACTTGTTGAGTACAAAAGACGAAGCTGAAGAAAAATTTATGATCTTTAAAACTGAGGTTGAAAATCAATTAGATCTAAAAATCAAACGGGTTAGATCAGATAGAGGTGGAGAATATGACGGTAAACCACTAAAGAATTTTTGTGAGTCACATGGTATTATTCACGAGTTCACCGCACCTTATGCTCCACAACAAAATGGAATAGCCGAACGGAAAAACCGGTCACTTAAAAATATGATGAATGCAATGCTTTTAAGTTCTGGTATGCCTGTTAATATGTGGGGAGAAGCCATTTTGTATGCTTGTCACATTTTAAATCGTGTTCCTCATAAGAAAACCGGTAAAACCCCTTATGAATTATGGAAAGGTTACCCTCCAAACCTTAACTATCTCAGAGTGTGGGGGTGTTTGGCTAAAATTGGTCTACCTGAATTTCAAAGAAATAAAATTGGACCTAAAACTGTGGATGCTATCTTTATTGGTCACGCTGCAAACAGTGTTGCATATCGTTTAATAATTAAAGAGTCATCAGGTTTTGGACCCATTAAAGAGTCAAGAGATGTTGAATTTTTTGAGCATATTTTTCCTATGAAAACAGTAAACTCTTGCTTGCCTATTGCATCTAGTTCTTCATCTCATGAGCATGCATCTACCAATGAATTTGTAGAACCTAGAAGAGGTAAACGTGTCAGAACCAAAACTAGTTTTGGATCAGATTTTGTCACATCTTTGCTAACTGAAAACATGTGTCTAAATGAACATGAGATTAATGTTTTCGTACTTGAAGAGGACCCTAGAACATATAAAGAGGCCATGCAATCGGTCGATTCTTCCTTCTGGCTTGAGGCTATCAATAGCGAAATTGATTCGATAATGAGTAATAATACATGGGTCTTGACTGAGCTTCCTAGGGGTTGTAAAGCCTTAGGTAACAAATGGGTATTTAAAAAGAAACTTAAGCCAGATGGGTCCATTGATAAATTCAAGGCTAGGTTGGTTGTTTGTGGGAACCGTCAAACCAAGGGTTTAGATTTCTTTGACACCTACTCACCTGTGACTAAGGTAACCACAATTAGAGCATTGGTAGCACTTGCATCCTTTCATAACCTTGTCATACATCAAATGGATGTTAAAACTGCATTCTTAAATGGTGATTTGCATGAGGAAATTTATATGAGACAACCCGAGGGGTGCGTAATTCCCGGTCAAGAAGATAAGGTATGCAAATTGATTAGGTCATTGTATGGTCTAAAACAAGCACCTAAACAGTGGTATGACAAGTTTGACAAAACGATAACATCAAATGGTTTTGTGGTTAATGATTCTGATTCATGTGTGTATGCTAGACATGATGAAAATGGTTGTATGATAATTTGCTTGTATGTGGATGACATGCTTATCTTTGGCACCAACATGTATGTCATAAATGAAACAAAAGACTTCTTGAGCTCACGTTTTGATATGAAAGATATGGGTGAGGCTGATGTTATTCTTGGCATTAAAATCAGTAGAACTGAATCAGGATTGTGTTTGAGTCAATCTCATTATGTTGAGAAAATTCTGAGAAAGTTTAATCAATATGATTGTAAACCACTTCACACTCCTTATGATTCTAGTATTCACCTAACGAAGAATAATGGTAATAGTGTGTCTCAAGAAGAATATGCTAAAGTGATTGGTAGTGTCATGTTTTTAATGAATTGCACTAGACCTGACATTGCCTACACCGTTAGTAGGCTTAGTACATATACTCATAATCCTAGTAGAGATCATTGGAATGCTTTGATTAGACTTTTGAGATACCTAAGAGGCACCATGGATTGGGGCTTACACTTTGACAAAACACCTTGTGTTCTGGAAGGTTTCTGTGATGCTAATTGGGTATCTGGTAATGATGAGATTCACTCTACTAGTGGTTATGTGTTTACTCTTGCTAGTGGTGCTATTTCTTGGAAGTCGACTAAACAAACTTGTCTTGCTAAATCTACTATGGAATCTGAGTTTATTTCTTTAGCTTTGGCAGGAGAAGAAGCTGAATGGCTAAGAGGGCTACTAGCAGATATTCCTTTGTGGGGGAAGCCGACTCCATCAGTTTCCATGCACTGTGATTCACAAGCTGCAATCGGGGTAGCAAATAATCAAGCGTATAACGGCAAAAAGAGACACATTCGCTTAAGACATGGAATTGTGAGAAATCTGATCAGAGATAATGTGATATCACTCGAGTATGTAAGATCTGAGAGGAATATTGCCGATCCTCTTACTAAAGGCCTCTGCAGAAAATTAGTGCTGGAGTCAGCACTGGGAATGGGTTTAAAGCCTGTAAAGAAGTGACTTGTGATGGATACCCGTCTTAATTGTTTAAGTTCAACTGGTCAAACGAAATCACAAGGAACTTAGATTGTTAAATACTACTTCCATTCCCATTGTTGTGTTAAATGTAGTATTATGTATGTGTTTTTACTGTCATTTGTAAGGATGAGCATTTGCTCTTAATGAGTTTATAGTCCAAAAGGATGGTTTGTGACAGTCAAACTTGATGAACTCACCTATGTGAATGTGGGGGGTGCCTTGCCCTACCCCCAAGAGATTCTTGTGGCTTGGAATCTTTAGAGGCATTCATGAAATACCAGGAAATACTTTGAGAGGGCACTTGGTAAATCCAAGTAAAAGATATTTACAAAAGTTTTTATTCATGATGAGTTCATGAATGTCGCGAGTTCTCACCCTAATTTGAGAATCGGTAAGTGCGCACTTGATCTCAAACCAACTCCATTTAAAGGTTAAAGGCTTTAATCCACCCAGAATGGCGGTTGAGACCAAATGTAAGTCACTAAACAAAAGTCCACAAGACACCAGCGTTTTAACTCCGAGTCTCCGTTGCCATAGTCTTCTTTCTTTTTGAGTCTTCTTTTGAATCATGTGGGGGATTGTTGGATATATGCTTCAAAATAAGCTACCCACTTGTATTTTCCTATCCCACATTGACCATGAAAAACAAGTTTTATGGGTTTATATATGACCCCTTACACTACTCTACTAGGTGAGTGTGTGTTAAGTATCTAACCAACCACACACGCGCGCGCACGCCACGCCACGCCACGGCCGGCTCGGCTCGGGCTTTGGGCTTTGGGCTTTGGGAGAGCACCTGCGGTGCGGGCTTGCCCACCTTTTATTTCTTTTTCCAACTGAAACAAAATCAGCACTTCCTTGTGTCAGTGTTAGCTTGGCAGTAGGGTTGCTTGTGTCAGTCTTCTTGTGTGCTGCAGTATCCAAACCTTTTCAGACCTGCAAAGATATTCCTTGTGTGCTGCAACATACTTCTTGTTTGCAGGAAATATTCCTGACGAAGTTCATGCATGCATGTCTTTAGTCTGCCATAGACAGCCTCATCTCCCTATATATACCCCCCTTATTCCTGCATTTTGAAGACACAGAAAAACCAGTCTTTCTTTCTCCTCCTTCTCACAAAAAATACCTACTGCAAATTACAAAAAATGTCTTTTATAACTTAATTAACAGAGTCATGGCAACGTTTATGGTGGTTCTCATCTGCTCTCTTCCCTACACGAAGTTTGCAGCCGTTGTGTAATCCTGGGGGTCGAGTGCCACTGAGACCGTGTGTAGTAGACGGGGCATAAACGACTTTAGGACAGTGATCTAAAGTCACGCCACAACAACCAGATAAGATTTTTCCTTTTCTTCTAATGTTGTTTATACTACCGCCATAACAACTATGGCACAATTGCCGATAATATATGGGTTAATAGCGTAATAGGTATTGTCCATGTTATAACGGAGGCAAGAAAGAACTTAAATAAACGCAATATATAACGTGGAGATCTTAGTTTGAAAAGTACGCCTTGGATGAGGCATTATCCAAAACGCCTTTGTGCATATTAGGTGCGCCATTTAGATAAGGGTCACTTAGCGAGTTTCATTATTACGTCTAAATCTTTAAATATGCTTTTCTTTTCCCCCTTATGCCTAAGTTTTAGGCCTTTAAATGTTAGTCAGCTTGAAAACTCCAAAAAAGGTCTTGTTTCCCAAAATTTTATTTGGGAAATAAAATTAAGTTCCAAAAATAAAGTGCCCACCGTTTGAAAGGCGTGCGCCTTGCGCCTTGAGCCTCTTCAAACTTAGATGGGGATTTACGTGGTTTATTAACAATGTATTAGCTACGTGCATAGGCCGAAGAGGAATTCTTTTGTAATCGTGAAGATTACAGAAATTTTCTCAATGAATAAAACTTAAGGCCTATGAGAGTCTATATAGCAGTTTAAACATAAATTTCCTAGACATATTTAGGACCCTCGTGCGAGGTTAACCGAAAGGGGACAAACCTCGCTTTAAGGTCACTTTATTAGAAGTTAAAAACTATCCTTCGTTACCATAGAAGAAATGATGCTTACATTCGACCCTCTACTCTCAAAGTACCCGACTTTCGTAACAAAGGCCATGCCTGGTTTGTCGAAAAGATAGGGTGTTTGAGTGAGACCTCTAACCGAAAACTTTGCTACCATGTACTGTTTTTAGCATTAGTATACAATCCTTGTAGTTGGAAAAGTTGACTTGCACTCTTGAGTCTTGATAATCCTGTACATGACTTGCACAGATACATTTATTCTCACATAGAACCCACCACCTTGGAACCTCATCACACATTTTGGAATATTTGGCAAAGTTCTCACTTAATTTGATGATTTCTGCTAAGATAATAATATGGCAAACATAAATTGTGTTATTGTATTGATCATATCTCATCTATTTATATTAATACAAACTAGGGTAAGCCAAGGTAAGCCAAGCCCATATGACCCAATATAATATATTAGACTATGACGGTATTTTATCTTATTACCCCCCCTCAAGTGGGAGCAAACAAATTGAAAATGCCCAACTTGCCAATGAGATACGTAAGACGAGAGACACCAAGGGCTTTGGTAAAAATATCTGCCAATTGCTCAATGGTAGAAACACGAGAAGGAGAGACAAGGCCCTCTTTGATGGCATCACGAACAAAATGGAGATCGACCTCAATATGTTTAGTACGCTCGTGAAAGACGGGATTATTAGCAATATGAAGCGCAGATTGACTATCACAGAACAAGGGAACAGCCTTCGGTAGAGAGACTCCCAAACATAGTAAGAGGCTTTTAAGCCACTTTATCTCACAAGTAACCGCAGCGAGAGGACGATACTCAGCTTCAGCAGAAGATCGCGACACAGTGGTTTGTTTCTTGGTTTTCCAGGAGACAGGGGATGACCCAAGAAAGACAAGCCAGCCGGTTAGAGACCGACGAGTGACGGGGCAGGCAGCCCAATCGGAATCACACCAACCCTGAAGAGACAAGTCAGAGTCAGAGCGAAGCAAAATACCTTGTCCCGGAGTACCCTTCAAATAGCGGACCGTACGGAGAGCAGCATCCCAGTGCTCTTCCCGAAGATCATGCAAAAATTGGGACAAGATGTGAACAGCATATGTCAAGTCCGGCCTAGTAACAGCAAGGTAGACAAGGCGGCCGACCAGACGGCGATACGGCTCAGGGTCGGTCAATGCAGCACTGGATGACCGGCCCAGTTGGTGATTCGGCTCAAGCGGTGAAGAACTCGGTTTACAGCCGAGAAGACCCGTCTCAGAGATAATATCCAATGCATACTTACGTTGACACAAAAAAATTCCCTCTGTATTTCGTGCCACCTCCAATCCGAGGAAATATTTTAAGGTACCCAAATCTTTCATATGAAAGCACGAATGAAGATAGTCTTTGAAAATGGTGAGTGCAGCGGAATCATTGGAGGATATAGTTAAATCATCAACGTAAACAAGGGTATTCACCTGTATTTTGCCGCGGTTGTAAGTAAATAATGAGTAGTCCGAGGTACTTTGAACAAACCCATAGTCTTTCAAGGCCTTGCCCAGTTTCGCAAACCAACACCGTGGAGCTTGCTTGAGACCATACAGTGATTTCCGTAAACGACACACCATACCTGGGACAGTCGAGTGAAAACCCGGAGGCAATTTCATATAAACTTCTTCATCTAGGTCGCCATGAAGAAATGCATTGTGAACGTCCATCTGATGGAGTACCCAATTTTTAGCAGCAGCTACAGCGAGAAAGGTACGAACCGTACTCATCTTGGCAACGGGTGTGAAAGTTTCTGCATAGTCAATACCTTCGGTTTGATGATTACCAAACACAACCAGTCGAGCTTTCAGACGTTCAATTGTGGAGTCCGATTTGTACTTTATTTTATACAACCACTTGCTCCCGAGGGCACGTTTTCCAGGAGGAAGCGGTTCCAGTGTCCATGTCCCATTATCATCAAGGGCTTTCATTTCTGCATCCATGGCTTGACGCCAACCGTCATCCTTGACCGCTTCTTGAAAAGAAGTGGGTTCTTTATGGGTCATAAGAGCCGCTAAAAAATTACGGTGAGCAGTAAACTTATTACAATCAATATAATTAACAAGGGGATACGGGGTACCTGAGAGCGGAGATGGAGCAGTGACATGAGAGGCTGATGGACTATTATTGTGTATAGTAGACCCGACAACATAATCACGAAGAGACGTTGATGGAAACTTAACACGTTGACCCCGTCCCATTTCACCCTCAGGCGGAGAGGCCTCGGCAGCAATACCAGAGCTGCTCTCGGGTGCCGGACCAGGGCTGGTCTCGGGTGCAGTACCAGTCCGGGTTCCCGTACCACCTGCGGCCCCGGTGGCAGCATCTGCCACCACTTCCTCTACCGTGGTTTCGTCAGCCATAGGAATATCATGGCTGCCAGTACTCGGGATAGCAGCATCGTCATCAGAATCGGGAGTATAATCTGGGGAAGTATCCGTAGCAACCCCCCTGAAAGCAAGGAGCTGTCTTCTAGACAAGGGAATTTTTCTTCGTAGAAAGAGACATCACGGGACACGAAAAATACGTCGTGATCCAAATCATATAAGTACCAGCCTTTCTTACCGGAGGGATACCCCAAAAATAAGCACTTACGGCTACGACTCGCAAATTTATCACCTTTTGCCCGTTGATTGTGAGCATAACATAACGACCCAAAAACCCGCAAGTGCTCAAAAGGGGGCGGCTTGCCAAATAATGCCTCATACGGTGTGATGCCATTGAGGAGCACAGACGGGGTTCTATTGATAAGGTAGGCCGCCGCAAGAGCACATTCTCCCCAGAAACGAATAGGCAACCCAGCCTGAAAACGGAGGGCACGGGCCACGTTGAGCAAATGTTGGTGTTTGCGCTCAACGCGTCCGTTTTGTTGAGGAGTACCGACACAGGAGCTTTGAAATAGAATGCCATGTTTAGTAAAGTAAGGTTTCAAAGTATTAAATTCAGTCCCATTATCACTCCGTACAATTTTTATCTCTGCTGAAAATTGACGACGTATCATTGCCATGAAGTTCAGAAAATTGTCATACACATCCGTCTTTGAAGACAGTAAAAATATCCAAACCCCCCGTGAATAATCATCAACAATAGTGAGAAAATAACGCGCACCACAGGTAGAAGGTAAATCATACGGGCCCCATAAATCACAATGCACAAGTTCAAAAATATGACCACTTTTATTATTGCTTAAAGGGAAAGTATTTCAAACATGCTTAGCACGATGACAAACCTCACACGGTTTTGACAACGTGTCCTTACTACTACGAACAAAAGGAAGTAATTTTATTATTTTCTCAGCAGGATGACCAAGTCGCTTATGCCACAATCCAATACTAGAAGCAACCCCAACAGTACCCGTAAGAATTCGTGTGTCTTGACGCAAATAATATAGTCCATCCAGCCGGTCACCTCTACCAATCTCCGTTCTCGTACGCCGGTCCTGAATAATACAATTAGAGGAATTAGTGAAAAATTGACAGTCAATTGCGTCTCTTAATTGTGAAGCAGAAATCAAATTACAACGAAGTTTGGGAACATAAAGAACGGGATTCAAGGAGATAGTCGCCGTAAGATCAACACGGCCAACTTGAGAGGCAATAACATGAGTTCCGTCTGGAAGACCAACAACACGGCTAGGAATATCATGAACATCAAGCAAGGAATCGAGCAGGCCGGTTACATGATGCGAACAACCCGTGTCAATAAGCCACTTACCAGAAAAAGTATGAGAGGGCATGCCATAAACGGTGACGGGATTTTTGGATGTGTCTCCATCAGTCGAGGCAGCCACGGCATTGCTGGATTCTACCCTGGCTGAAGACGGGTAACCAGCAGCCCCTCGTCCCCCACCGCGGCCACGGGCAGAGGAACCACCACGGGCAGCAGCAGTCCCACCGTGGTTGGCAGGGGGTGTAATACCTTTGAATTCGTACCACCAGTCCGGAATTTCATCCATAAGATCGAAGCACATGCTTCGGTCATGACCTTTCTTCTGACAATGGGAACATATAAGTCGCTGGCGTTCGGACCGCGACATCTGAGACGGAGCACGACTCGGTCCAGGGGAACGAATAGGAGGACGGACAGCAAACGTGGCAATTTCGGGCACAACATCTTTAGATTTATCAATTCCCCGGACCCGTTCCTCTTGGCTGAGCAGATGGAACGCACGAGTAACAGTAGGAAGTGGGGATTGAGACAGCAAAACAGAGCGAAGGGGACCGTAGCGGTCACGAAGAATACCGAGCAAAAATTGGTGAAGACGGTCTGATTCCCTACGTTCAATGTGTTGTTTAGCAACGAGGCAGTCGCACTTTTTACACTTGCAGGTAATAATTGGTTCATATTTGTCTAATTCTTCCCATAATTTACTCAATTTGCCGTAGTAGGCTGCAATTGTCATTGATTCAGTTTGTACACAATCATGAAGACCGTCTTTAATTTGTTGAATACGAGGGCCATCAATAATTCCAAATCGTTCATGAAGATCGTCCCAAAGATTTTTAGCATTCTCATATTTAGGGAGTAAATTCTTTACCTCGGGATCAATGACATTGGTGAGCCATGAGACAAGCATCGAGTGTATAGTCTCCCAATCCTCCTTCGTGCACGGCGCCGCTGGTTCATCAATGGTGCCGTTGAGAAAGACGTATTTACGCCGAGCTTTGAGTGCAATACAGACAGAATGAGTCCATTCATCAAAATTGTCCAATTTGAGACGAGAAGTAGTGATAAACTCACCGGGTTTATCATGATTGCCAATGTAATACGGAGAAGACGAGTCGATTTTACTCGGCCCCTCACCGTCAACCATGACGGCTGCTTCTTGGTCTGATTTTATGATCTTTATTTTTTGGTATTTTAGGGTTGCTCTGATACCATGCTAAGATAATAATATGGCAAACATAAATTGTGTTATTGTATTCATCATATCTCATCTATTTATATTAATACAAACTAGGGTAAGCCAAGGTAAGCCAAGCCCATATGACCCAATATAATATATTAGACTATGACGGTATTTTATCTTATTAATTTCATTTCTAGTGGATGTTAATGTAAGAGGGCCTGATAAAATAATTTAGTTGACTGCTGACTTATGATCCCTTACATAAGGAGTATCAAAGACTTAGGCTAAACTATAAATTTTTTAAAATAAAACTTCTAAAATTTTAATAAAAAAGTACTTATGGCAGCGTCGGATGTGGCATTATGGCGTCATCTGTCCAATTGATCGGTTCTTTGCTTATCCATGAAGCCAGCTCGTTATACGGAGTAGAAAAACAAGTTCAGGGGCTTCAAGAAGAGTTGACATTCATGCAGCAGTATCTCCAAGATGCTGATGCAAGGCAACAAGATGGAGAAGTTTGCGCTTTGGTGCACCAAGTAAGAAAGCTTGCGTACGATGCAGAAGACGTGATAGACACTTACATTCTTAAGGTACGGCAGAGCAACAGAAACTGGCTCCTGAGATTTGCTTACTTGACGTACAAAATCCCTCAAATATATGGAGTCCGGGAGCAGATCCAGATCCTTCAGGTGAGCTTGAAACGAGTTAGTGAAAAATTAAATAGTCTTGGTGTGAGAAGAATTACCAACTTAGAGAGAGGCCTAGTTTCTCGGGAAGATGGTTACCGTAGGCAAAGGCCACGAAGCTACCCTTATAATGATAGTGAGGCCGAGTTTGTCGTTGGCATGGAGGAAGACATTCGAAAGCTCGTTGATATGGTTATGGGTGAGGGGAGGACTCAAGTGGGTGTTGTTTCGATCGTGGGGATGGGTGGTTCTGAGAAAACTACTATTGCTAAGAAAATATACAATCATCCGTATGCAAAAGAGTGCTTTGATTGCAGTGCTTGGGTTTTCATATCTCAAGAATGGAGTACCCAACATATCTTATCAGAGATCTTGAGGAAGGTTGGTGGGCTGGAGCAGACGACGACCAAGCTGCAAATAACATTGAGTGTGGAAGAGCTGGTGGATAAGCTTCGTTGCATCCTTCAAAAGAAATCATATTTGGTGGTTCTTGATGATGTGTGGAGCAGGGAGGCGCTAGAGCAAATACTCCCAGCACTACCGAGGGGAGAAAGTGTAAACAACGGAAGCAAGATCATCATCACAACTCGTAACCGTGAGATCATTCAATTCCGAGTAAGTCACCAGGAACACTTGTGTGTACATGAGCCACAACCTTTGAGTGAGGAGTCAAGTTGGGAGTTGTTCAGTAAAATTGCCCTTGGGCATCGAAAAAACTATGATGAGGAAAGCTTTAAGAGTGTGGGCAAAGACATGCTAAGGAAATGTGATGGACTTCCCTTGGCTATAGTTGCATTAGCTGGGATATTGAACACAAGAACAACCATTGGGGAATGGCATAGGGTGGGTGAAGCAGTGAGGTCAAGAATAATGGATGGAAGATGCGGAAACGTGTATGGTAGAGTAGGGGAATTGCTGGCATTGAGCTATGATGATATGCCTTATGATCTAAAGCCTTGCTTTCTTTATCTGGGTTTATTCCCTGAAGATTTTCAAATTTCGGTGGGAATGTTGACCCGGATGTGGATAGCAGAGGGCCTTGTCTAGACACAGTACAGAGAGATGTCCCTAGAAGATGTAGCTTTGCAGCGGGTCGAGGAGTTGAGCCACCGCTTCATGATTCAGGTTGTGAGAACCAACTACGAGGGAGTGATAAAAGCTATTAGGTTACACGATCTACTGCGTGATCTCAGTATCCAAAAGGCGAAAGAGCAGAGTTTTCTCCAAATCTATACTCCATTAAGCAATTCAGATAGCAGTCGTGTGTCTACATTTGCGATCCAACCTCGCCGAGCTGCTTGTTATTCCAGGTAATTACTTCCCCATCTCCAAAAAGATTGATTACTTTTGATTTGAGCTCACCTTTAAGGAAATAAGGAGAATTTCCCTCAGTGCTTCTTTATTAGCTTATAAACCTCATATAGTAACTTTTTTTTCATGTGACCTCTTCCAATTTGCTCGTTCTGATTGACGATAGAATGAAATTATTAGAAGGATCATTCTTAGTTTGGAGACGTGGAAGTAGTATATTTTTATCAACTGTCCACACCCTTTTGGTGTGTGGTAAGGCTCTGCAATCTAGCCTCCCCAAGCCCAGCAATGGCACAACATATTTTTCTCTTAAAATCTGGATTCCGGGTTACTAAATTTTTCACTTCCCGCCATAATTATATCGTTTAGTGCATTGTATTGTTAGACGGCCATTTGTTAGATGAAATGACAGTCAATGCAAATTAGCGACATAGTTTTCATTATGGATCATATGTGTAGCGAAGGACTTAGTTTAAAAAAGCGCTCCTAAGGCGCACGAGGCACACCCTAGGAGCACGAGGCGCAACTAGTGAGGCGCACTCGAGGGGCATTACTTTGCAATTTTATATTTTTTTCCCAATTTCTTTTATTTTACCCTTCTTTTCTCCCCCTTATCCTTAATTTTCACTTGTAAATACATGTTAGCTCTCTTTAAAACAAAAAAAAGGACTATTCTTGCACAAAATTTGATGGTAAACTACAGATGTTCGTTTTGAAAAATCAATGCACTTCGTGTCCAAAGGGCGCGTGCGTTCGCCTCGCTCCTTGCGCCTCATCTCCTTGGGACCTCATCGCCTCAGTGCGCCTCGCTCCTTCTCAAACTAAGGCGAAAGAACACAAGGGTAAGGACCTGATCTTCCAACTTCCTTATGTTAGAATTTTGGGCCTAATAAAATACGGAGTATATGTTATTAATTGCCGTGCTCGGGTCGGGTCATTATCGCGGATATTTATGATAATTTGTCGAGTCTAGTAGGGTTTGAGTTGGATTTTACTTTGTTGGGCTCATCAATTTATTATCCGGTCGATTTTTTCCGATTATTTTACCAGTTATGGTCGATATTTAGCAAAGTTTTAAGGGTAGTTAATTTTAAATACTTCATAAAAGCGGCTCGTAATGTCGGTTTATTTTGGTTTTTATCGCCTTGACTTTTTGTTTATGTGTGGCCTGTGGAGGTTATATATCGAGTTAATATCGGGTTTGGTCGGGTTATGGATCATCATCGGGACGGGTCGTGTCGGTTATGGGCAGCATCATCTTCAGGTCATGCCGAGCCGGGTTTGTTCGGGTCCGAGTCGGGTCACTCGGGGCGAGTGAGGCTTGCCAGCTCTCTACACATACTACACAATTTAAACTCTTAACATCATCAGTAGAGAAAACCCTTAGGTGTGTGTGCCTCCTAGGCGATCCATAATCCTGAATATCTGCCCTACCACCGGTTCGTCCCATAACTCAGTAAAGTTCAACACTTTAACCATGATACAGGTGGAGCTTTTGAAGCACAGGGGTAATGTTATTTTACTGTTACATACACTTTTCTGTTCTCTTGCTTATGCCTGATCATGTTTTATTTGTTCTCATGCTCATATATAATCGTTTTTTTTTTCCCAGCACAGTTTTGCCTAAGCAAATTCCGCACCTGAGGTCACTTATACTGCCAACACGGTCGAGCATCTCACATTCTTCTTTCAGTTGCAAGGAGACACTAAACTTCCAATTTGTGTCTCAAAACTATAAGTTGCTCAGGGTGTTGAGCATCTGGGGTATTAAGACTGTCAGTGGCATCCTGCCTAAGCAAATTGGGCGTTTACTTCACTTACGGTACCTGGAAGTACGTGCTACGAATATTACCGTTCTTCCTAGCTCAATCGGAAGATTGAGCAACTTACTAACTTTAGACTACAGGGACATTGATGTGCAAAACAACGAGCATATAGAAAATGTAAAGATATTAATCCCCAATGTCTTTCAGGGGCTTGTGCTACTAAGGCATCTATTTCTTCCCACTGAATGTCCCTGGAGTGTGCAAGAGTTGAACCTGAGTAATATGAGGAATTTGCAGACTCTATGGGGGTTGAGGCTGGACAACAATAGTAGTTGTTTAATGAGGGAGTTGCCAAAACTAAGCACTTCCCTAAAGAAGCTAAACATTATAATGTCAAATGAAAATGAATTGAAGGCTGCCTTTCATTGCCCAAGCCTCTTGGATGATGTACTCCACACCTTCCGCATTGAATTGAGAGACGGGCTAGTACTTCACAATGTAAAGCCTCTCCATCTTCAGAAGCACTTACTCAAACTGACAGTCATTGGGGAAATTCAAATGAAATTGATGCTCATACTGCCAGTCAACCTTGTTAGGTTAGAATTCAAGAATAGCATGATCAAGCATGCCGACCCCATGGATGCTCTTGGTGCATTAGGCCACTTGAAGCAACTCTACCTTTCTAATGCCTATGTAGGGACCACACTGTCTTGCAGGTCTGGCTCATTTCCTCAGCTTGAAGAGCTCTATGTCGAGAATTTCCCTAGTTTGAACACATGGACAATCGAGAAGGGAGCGATGTCCTGTCTCAAGAAGCTAGATATTTCAAGATGTTGGTGTCTAAGCAGTGTTCCTCGAGGTTTAGATTTAGTCACAACACTTGATCAGTTGGAGTTTTTTGACATGCCTCATGCATTCCGCACACAGGCTATCAAATACGGGTGGGCACCTCAAAAGCTTATGCTACCTCATAATTTTGCATCCATCATCAAACATTCAGATTCACCTGTTTACTGTTCTTCCATCCGGAAGCTCTATGAGCAGCTCACTCACGACATTTTCTTGAATAATAAAACCAAGGCAAACACTTCAGCTCTATCAATTTGATTTAGTCTTTTTACGAATCAGCTGTTTAGTTAGAACATTTTTTAATATTATTCCGTACTTGGTGTCTTGACTTCATGAATGTTGATGCAATGCAGAAATATTGGGTCACAAAGAGGCATGGTAGGTTCATGAATAGCTTTATGGTATATGCACCAGGCCTTTGCGCAAGTTCAGAACATTTGTGTGGAGTTGGAAAACAAGATATCCATCATAAGTGCACCAAGATGGGAGATTGTCCTAATGTTGAATACAAAGAAATGATAGAAAGGTATTTACCTTCCCTAAGACCCTAACGGCCCTCTCCTCGGTAAAAATATAGTTGCTCTACTGTACTTGACATTTTTTTTATGGCCAGTTTGGCAGATGGAACAAGCGTCACAGTGGCGAAACTAAAACCATTAAAATCACCAGGATACTCTCAAGTGGCTGGAAAGTTTGATCTTAGCAATCTTTCGTTTGAAACGACCTATGAAATAAACTGGTTTTTCATGTTCGAAAATGCAGAACGTTCTGGTAAGAAGATAGAAGAAATGTATTCAGATTTAATGGATTTGGGAATGATCACCTACACAAAACTTGATGGAAAAGAATTGCACGAACACTTGATTACTAATGTCCAACCAAATAAGTGGACGCGCATTCCAGGAGGAATCCTTGAGATGCAGTCGACAATGAAAGGAGAGGTCGAACTATCTTTGTCTTACAAAAAGGGCATTGGTCTTTCAGACTTGGTTATTAAAGGTTTCATCATCCAACCAAAATCGTAAGCCATTCTTCTACAGTTCTGTGATGAAATTGTTCCCCATTATATTCCTTCCATCCCTTTGATGTTGTTCCCTCTTGAGTTATCGTAAATTAATAGTCCCATTTCTAGATTTCGTAAGGAAAAAAGAATGAATCCCAATATTTGCCCCACTACTATCCCTCTCACAATCAAATTGTCCTTTTTTTTAATGTCAAGGGGTTAGAGCTTTTATTTTATCAGCATTTTCTTAAAACCACCCGAAAAGAGTACCGTAGAACAAATATAAATGGGATGGAAGAAGTATTAAACTTGGACAGGATGCTGTTCCTTGACTACCATGCAAACTCTCGCACTAGTCAACAATCCAAATCTCGGAGCACCCGTCATAAGGGCATACGGTCTGTCTTGCCTCTGTTTGGTTCACAACTTGGCCAGAAGAACGGTCCATGCGAGGAAGACGGGTGGGGATACGATTGTCGAGCACCCGACTGGGTCTAGTGGCTCGGGACAACCAGGGCATGGATGTTGGTGTCTTGGTTTGTTCGAGTTTGTAGTGGATATGATTCAGTATGCATTTTGTGTTTTTGTTTTTGTATATTCGGGTGTCTAGTACTACTCTCTTGAGTTGGAAACATATCCCACATTCTGTTTTTGATGACAAATTTTCGTAATTGTACCAATTTTGCATTTTTTGTAAGTCTTGGATCTTTGCATTTGTTTCGTGTCTCATGAGCTCTTTTTTTTTTCCTATGGGCCACTCTTGTTCAAGACTCTCTTATGGGAAAGTCTTTTTTTCTTTACCCTTTGGATTCTTGATTCTTTTGGTCATTCAAAAGTCTTCGACTTCCTTATCATCCGTTGGGATGTTATAGGTTGATTTCGATTAACCTAGTTTTATTTCCTTATCTAAAAAAAAATCAAACTTAAAATCTTGCAAAAACACAAATTAGACAGCTATAATTTTGTCAAGTGTTTGTTCCGTGTTTAAGGTTTTGAAAACCTGAGCCTACGCGGACATTATTTTGATAAATACTTTCAAAACCGATCAAAAAAGACAAACACTTTATTTTTTAGCATTATTTAAAAAAATCTTTCACAAAGAATATTTAAAGCAAAGAATATTTAAAGCAAACAAATAAATGGGTCAAACGTGAGTACAATTGTGTAATTGAGTAAGTCTCGCTTGCGACGGGTATATCCGTCGCAAGCTTTTAATGGGTCAAGTTCTCCCACTTGTGTAGATAAGACAAAGCATAGGGAATCACAAATAACTTATTTTTTCCTAATCAAGTGGATAATACTTGACCCGTCGCAAGCTTGCGACGGATATATCTGTCACAAATGAGAATTTGTGTAATTTTTATTATTCACAAAAGAGATAGAGACTAAAATGCACATTTTTTTTACTTATTAAGGGTATATGTGAAAAATCGTGTGAAAAAATAAAGCCTTGAATGTGAAGATATACTACGTAAAGAGAAATCTCGCTTGAACCACCTTCAAACCTCAAAATTAGGACTGAGCAAAAATATACGATGTGGTTTTAAAATACGGATACAATACGGTATACGGTTTTAATTACACGAATTTTCGGATATATGATACGATTTGGGAAGATGATACACTTACACATTGTGTATGAGATTTCTCATACACAACTAATTAGGTGGTGACATGTGACAATTTGTATTTAACCTCTACTGGTTAGTTTGAAGGTGGGTTTGTAATTTTAGTTGTTGAGTTAACTTGTTAACTTACCCTAATTACCTACAATTATGGAAGTTTATTAATTTATTTTCTGTTTGTACATTTCGGTTACATTTTTTGCAATTCACTTATATTATTTTCAAATTTATTTAGTTTATGTTATTTAATTATGTAAAATACGAACTATTAATAAAATTATAATTTCGGGAATTTATGTATTTCGATTTTGTAAAATCATAATTTATTGTTGTTTTTAATATTTTCCTTTTCTCTTATCTTTAAATATTGTTTCATTATTTTATGAATTATTTTTTTTATGTTTCTAATCCTTAATTATTTATTAATTACTTAAAATTAAGTTTTTTTAATCATTAAGTTTTTTTAATTATTGATTTTAAATCGTATTAGATAGTAGATTAATTTAAATGTATAAATTACCACTATTGTAATCATTTTTATTTTTGTCAGCGTTATTAATTTTGGAAATATTTTTATTCTGATAAACTTCCGTTTCTAAAACATTTTGTTAGCTTAATTTTAGGAAAGAATCTTTATAAAATCTTGTTTGAAATTGGAATATTTTTATATGACTTTTTGTGTGAGTTAGTTACAAACATAAAAAAAAAACACAAGACATAAATCAAGGATAAACCTAATTAGGTACAAATATATACAAAACAAACTATCATAAATCAAAGCTAAGAATCTTCTTTAAACCAAAATTTTATTAAAAAAAAACGAAATATTTTTTAACAAAGGAACGTATAAAACTTTACACAAAAGATTTTAAAAATACATTTCCTAAGATAAAGAAACTCAAATTTATTTAGGGTTCATTGAATTACTTTATTGGTCTAAAATTAAGCTCAATCGCAGTAATGAAATTTTCATAATGAAAAATATAAGAATAAAAATAAATAAGGTATAAGTTGAATAACGAAATACCAACAAAAAAAAATTGACACATAAGATGCAAAACGAAATACAATATTTTTTTTTAAATAAACCACATACATAATGAAAGTATAAGACGAAACGAAAGAATCAAAAAAAATTAATTACTACCTTCTTACAATTTAGAATCATAAGAAAAAGTCAATTATTTCCTAAAATGTAGTTAACTAGAGGAGATTAACAAGTTAACTCAAAATCTAAAATTACTAATCTACCCATAAACTAACTAAAGAAGGTTAAATCAAATTTAACACGTGACACATTTTAATTGGTTGTCTATGAAAAATCTAAACACAATGTGTAAGTGTAGCCTTTTTGTATACTTATCACACATGACTAACTTCTTCCTAACAAACTTTGATAACTAGCTCATATACTCTTAACTAACTTGTATTTTGTATTTATACTCCGTACTCAATACTAAACATGAGGCCGATTTAAGAAAAATGATCACCCCAAATATCGCACCTAAATCTGTCCCATGATCTCCTATTTACTCTGCTTGAACTGCTTTTTAGGTCTTACTTTTCAGGGGCAGGTCCAGGAGCCCGAGAAAGCGAAGAGACCGCCAATCTAGAAGGAGCCAAGATTGGTGTGTCTTAAGCAGACCTTTCTAACCCGGGAAACGTAACAATTGTGTCACGATTGAATAAGATAGAAGGGTCATGAATTGTGTCTTTTTTTTTTTTTTTGGCAGCACATGAATTGTGTCTTGAGTGTAGTCGATTATTAATAAAAGAGAAGAGAATATATGTTACTGCTACAAACATATACTGTCGATTCTGTGGTATACAGGATTTTGGTTTTTGCCTCTTATTGAATTGTACAAAACTTACTGTGGGTAGGACATTAAAAATCAAGCATTCAGAATGAACTGATGCTGCATTTTTGTTGTATATACTGTATATTGTATGAACTGAACTGAGAAGGTTTTGTTCCCGATTGTATTTCGGCACTTTGTTGAGCTTTCTCTCAGTCAGGCCTTTGGTTCCTTGTTCGCGTAATGGTTCACAATGTGAGTCCAGCATTTGTGCATGACCTCATTCTTCCTCTGAATATACGAGACTCATATACTCGTATTTTTGCAGCAACAATTAAATCAAAAGCTTATCAGAATATAACACACTTTTATTAGGAATATATAAACACAATTACAACATTCCCCATCAAGCTTTATTCCATTGTTCTAGAATTAAAGATTTGGACCAGGATCAACCCCAAGATTACCGCAATAAGTTTGATATAACTGAATCCGAGCATTTGCTTCATCCGGGTTTTGCCCGTTACATTCAAGGGCACTATTGATAGCTCTAATAGTAGCTTCAAAACCCTGGTTCATCACTGAATGAACGTTGTTCATCCAGAACCACAAGACCGACTTAAATGAAGTAACAGCATGATCATCTGCTGAAATTTCCGGGTCGGTGAACCCGTCAAAGCCAATCGAATAATATTTGTTGCCTTCTACGCAAGGGTCTTCTGTATTACTCGCGTCACAGTATGCCTTGTTGGTTGTTGCACCGTTGTTCTCCTCTGTGCTACAAAACCCTGATTAATACAATAACATGTTGAGTCAATTCACTATATTAGGTAAAATATATGATGATAAGTTTTTATCATTTATCCACTTACGTCTAGCAGTTTCATGAACAAGGTTCGCAAAGAAGGCAGCGATCTCTCTCTTAGAATCATCACTAGAACCGGTGGTACCGAAATGAGGGTAACTAGTGACAGCACCAAGAAATGCCTCCCTTGTGTACAAGTTTATCCAAGGACAAGACTCCTTGGAAGTTTGGCTAGTAATGATGCCATCAAAGAAGTCTTGGGTCACGATGTTTGACACCGACACGCCTCTTACAAAGGCCGGACTAGCACCCAACACCATAATTGTAATTGCTTCGGCTACAAAGGCCAACTTGGCCACGACATAGTCTTGTGTCAAACCCGCGGTTTTAAGCATTGGATGATCAGGTGATGAAAGTAAGATTGCTATGGCTAAAAATAATGGCACCATGGTTTTGTGTAATATTATTGCCATGTATGATAAGAGAAAAAAGATTATACATCGGATGTACTACCTCAGACTAGTATGAATTTGAGTTTTTGTGCATTTTTTTCGAGCTTTTTAAAGTTTATAAATTACATTTTTAAATCTTATATGTAATGTATTTTGAGTTTTATTGTAATTTTTTTGAGCTGATTGTTCAAAATACTCAAAAACTTTATAATAAAATTCATAATTTTTAATACTACACTCAAAAACTTTATTGTAAAGCTCAAAAACTATATTATATGTGGTAGTACATCAGATGTACAATCCACTTACTGGTATGATAATTGATAAAAGATCACTTCATGAGAAGTAATTATATAAGAGATGGTTAACATCATAAGACTTGATGCACGGTGACCATTTCCAGTTATTTCCATCTTTTGACTTAGTCTGTCAATGGTTGAGTTCTAGTTGATTCGAGGGAAATGGCGGGGAGAGAAATGGATAAATTCGCTATTTAATCTTTCAGTTCACAAATTCTCATTTAAGGAGGGCATATTCATCTTAAATTTAAAGCGGATAGAATAGGAGAAATATGACAAAAGCAAAGCTCTCGGGGACTAGCAAAACAATTGTCAAGTCAAGCCGAGTTGGCTGTTATTTGAACATTGTGTTTTAAGATGTATATTCTCGTCTTAAAAGAGACCGACTACTTTTAGTTAGGGGTGGGACCTGGGGGCTAGTATATCAAGTCGCCCCTAAACAATTAAAATGTGATTATTTTCTTCTAATTTACTCTACTAGTCGCTCTACAGTTTTTTCGTTCTTCTAAGGTCTCTAATTTACTCTCTTTGTCTCAATCATTTGTTTACCCTTGATGAAAATATATTACTGTGTAATTATAATTAGATCCAATCTTGTCAAAATACAAATCACACAATTGACAACAACACACTTTCATTAAGGATATATAAATACAACTAGAACATGCCTTATAACATTCCATGATTCTAGATTTTCACCAGGATCTACCCCAAAAGCACCACAATAATCTTGATATAATTGAATCCGATCATTCGCTTGATCCGGGTTTCGCCCGTTACATTCAAGGGCACCATTGATAGCTCTAATAGTAGCTCCAAATCCTTGGTTCAACTTTGAATGCACATTATTCATCAAAAACCACAAGGCTGACTTAAATGAAGTAATAACATCATTTGCCAATATTTCCGGGTTGTTCAGCCCATCGAATCCAATCAAGTCTCCAGCCGGACCATAGTTGTAGTTCCATGAGAGTTGAATGGGTCCTCTTCCATAGTATTTTTTGCCTTCCACGCAAGGGTATTGTGTATTGCTCGTGTCGCAGTATGCATCGTTGGTCGCTGCGCCATTATTCTCCTCTGTGCTACAAAACCCTGTATTATAACAAATACATAGGAAGTTTATTATCACAAATATGTGACATGAATCACATGATTGTAAAAATTTTGAACTATATGTTACTCAACAAAATATGCTCCCTTTATCCTACAATAATTGTTTTAACTTTCAAAATTCGGCTCGTATACTTTGAAAAGTTAAGAAGAGTATTGTGACATTGACGAAGAATGTTACTTACTCCCTCCGCTTCTCTTTATTTGTCGTAACTTTTTAAAGCAACCAAATAACTTAAAACATCATTTTACCTTAATGATTACCCTTTTGGAAAATGTACAAAACATGTGATGCATAGGAAACTGTAAAACACAAATGAAAAGAAATTTTGATCATCTATGAAACGACAAATAAAATGAAACGGAGGGAGTATCAAATATTCACTAACTTCCAGTTTCATGAGCAACGTTGGCAAAGAAGGCCGCAATTTCTTTCTCAGAATCGTCACTAGAGCCCGTGGTACCAAAAGTAGGGTAACCACTAACTAGAGATACCATCAAGAAATGCATATCTAGTGTAAAAATTTAGCCCAGAACAAGGGTCTCCGACGGCCTGGCTAATGATCCCATCAAAGAAGTCTTTGGTGACGATATCTGATACCGACCCACCACCATTACCGGTAGGCGGATCAGGTGCTGTGTTACATGGACCGGATTGGCAACCCGCACCACAATAGGCATCACCTGAGCCAAAAAAATTGAATTTGCTACAACATAGGCTTGGATCGTCGCACACACATTGAGCAAATGTTGCTACAACAATAATCATCCTAATTCCAATGTTTGTATCTTTCTAAAATAATTTCAAGTTGGCCTATTTCAAGATCATAGTTTTGTATCGTCTAGGGAGAACAACGAGATTCCACGACTCAAAGACGCTATTGAGCTTATTGGACATCCTACTGCGGTACAAATAGTGTGAAATTATATCATGAATAAGTTTAAATTGCTTTTAACAAAATAGTCAATGTGAAATTATGTAACAAAATCGTAAAGTTAGAATTCTGGATCGAATCAAATTCAATAAGAAAAAATCCCATTTGTTCGCTGAAAAGAAGAATTTATACTCGAAATTTGAAAGAGAGAAGCAAAATCCTACAACAGTTGGGACATTTTCTCCCCTTCGAAAATTCCGAACAGTGTCAAAAGGGCATCCAAAATCCAATCATAATCTGTCTCTAGAATGCTGAACAGAAGCTATGGTGAAAAAAACTCTACAAGTACTAAGAAGACTTGGCAGACGAAGCCGCCTTTTTCTTTGAACTTTCCGGTTTCTTGTCTAAGTCAGCAGCCTTTCTTTTCTCTTTCCTTTCCCTTTTCTTTAGTGAAGTCATGTGAGCTTTGAGAATGGTTGCATATGAAGCTTGAAATCGCTGATGTTCCTTGGCACCCACCTTACACAAAATAAAAATTCAGAAAACCATGAGACCATGCTACTAACCACAAAGTCGGTATGTCTCAGACAACTAGCGACAGACAGTGGCGGAATCAAAAGTTTTTACAATGGACTTATGGAGTCATCTTAAATATTTGCAGCATATTATATTTAAAAAAAAATGTCTGCAGAATTTTTATTTTGTAGCATGGATGAAAATTATTAAAACACATAAATCCTTTAGCTATTTGGTGCCCCGGGACTCCAGATACTACAGCAAGCGTCCGCCTCTGCTGATGCTGCTTGTATGTTCAACAAGTGAACAAACAACATTACCCCATAGCTTGTGAATTTGACCAAGGGAAAAGATACCAGTTTTCACTAGAGCTTTATAAAAGCGAGGGAAAGGATACCAGTTTTATAAAAATTATAAAAACGATGAAACTCACTTGTCATATTCAAACTCAATAGGTGAATGTGTACAGTGAACCGATAGTATATCAACAAAAAATAGCATTACCCCATCGCCAGTGAATTTGATCAAGAGAAAAGATATCAAGGGATGACCAAATACATAAAGTTTCACAGCGAGTTGAAATGTGTACTGATAGTACTTTGAAACCATAAAAAACCAAACTTTTCCTTACTATACCAGGAACAAATCTTAGTCAGAATCAAGTTCTAATACTACCGTTCATTCCCACAGTTACAGCTCTAAGTCATGTTGCTCCAAATGGTTAAGTATAATGTTTGTTATAGTTTTCACTATGCAACTGCTATGGTTGGCATCCTCTACAAAAGTAATACAACATGCTGCATATAACACCTCGAGCACAGGCACAACATGCTGTCAAGTGTCCAATACGATAACCAGTTAATCGAAAAATGAAATATAGCCATAAATAACCATATGCTAGCATAAGAAGCAAAGTTTTCCAAACCAATCACGTAAAATATAAACAGAGATTGACAAAAACATGATATAAATATATTTCCATCCAACATTGTTCTAAAAAATAAAAAACAATGTTCCACCAAATGAAACGGTTTCCTTCACTGTGGAATGACCAAGGACATGTCACAAACTCACATACATTACAATGTACACTATTAACTATGTCTTGGTCCTATATTCCAGTGATACGGAACTACTCACAAATCAATGTCTCTTACTTCTTAAAGACCTAAACCAAAATCAACAGCTCTCTTAAACTTTGTATGGAATTAAAAGCACATTTAGATCTTAAGAGGACGGGATAGTTATAAGCATTATGACACTACGGAATTCCCAACAGCTGTTGTGATATAGAACCTCAAAAACGCTTCAGCATGCTAACTACGTCAAAGAATATAGATTTCTTTATAGCTAGGCAGTCGGCACCATGAACATCAAGAACAGTCCATACAAAAGCCGAATCAAACAGCAAACCACGCTAACTCCTGCCAGTATTCTAACCTCTAATCGCCACAATTATACGTAAAATTAACTAACCAAAACTATCACTCAACATAATTAGCAAATAAATCTTTTCCGAATTCTACAATTTCAATTTCAACTTAACACATAACTAGGCAGTATGCACCATGAACATCAAGAACAATCCATACCAACTCCTACGAGTATTCTAATATATACTCGCCGACATTACTCAGTAAAATTAACTTACCAAAACTATAACTTAACATAATCAGCAAAATAAATCTTTTCCGAATTCTACAATCTCAATCACAAAGCAAGTAACATAATAAACATCAACAAAACTGAGAAAACATCAAATCAAGAACAATACCGAAGTAGAAATCGTCTTTTTTCCATCTGTAGCGCGAATCAAACAGCGATAATCAATCGGTTGATCGGATGATTTCAACTTATTTCGATGAACTTTCGCCATCAAAGACGCTGTAATCAAACAATCGCGGCACAAAATTAGCTCAATTTATCAATCATCGTATAATAAAGATCAATAATTTCGCAAAAAAGTATGAAATTATGAATAAAACGACGAGTTTTGAGAATGAACTTACATCGCTTCATAGTGACCCAAACTGAACCTTTTTCGGTACTGCGTTCGTACATAGCCGTCAATTCATTGAGAAAAGCGTCGGTATTTAGCGCCGGCATTGCTACGGCGGCGCTCACGGCGGAGATTTCGGGGAGAAGAGTATGGCGGAAGATCGAATGCGAACAAAGCTTGCGTATTATCGGGTCAAGGGGTTTATAGTTTTATATGTTTATTATTAAAAAAACTAGTTTTAACCCGTGTAAAATTGCACGGGTATGATTTTATAATTGTTGTCAGTGCATGGGTATGTTTTTATAAGCACGGTTAACTTCAAAAGGAAATTTAAAAAAATTATATCATGTAAGTTTTATATCCCGTCATATTAAGATTTTGGTTTACTAAATTATATTTCAATTAAGTATTTATAAGTGTTAGTTCTTGAGAAAAAGTAATTTTTTATCCATTTATCTACCAATGATTGGTCTCTTTCGATCTCTTTTCTACGTCGCTGACCTCGCTGTGTTAAAACTAAAGGTAAACAAATGACCTGGGCGAAAAGAGTAGTTGAATATAGGTTACTTTTGGATTTGGATAATCAACTTTATTCTTATTAAATTTAGAAAGACACTTATTTTTGTACAAACATTAGGAAAATGGGGATAATTAGATTGAGTGGAGGGAGTGGTTAAAATGGGTGAAATTTGCAAAGGACTCAGTTTCTAATCTTCTGAAAAGTAATCTTGTGGAATATTTATGAAATGAGTTTATGCTTTCTAGACTTAAAAGTCTGTCATTTTGGGTCGCTTACCTGGTAGACGTGATTTGTAGATTATTATATATATTTTTGGACAAACATTATGAAAAATGGGGATAATTAGATTGAGTGGAGGGAGTGGTTAAAATGGGTGAAATTTGCAAAGGACTCAGTTTCTAATCTTCTGAAAAGTAATCTTGTGGAATATTTATGAAATGAGTTTATGCTTTCTAGACTTAGAGTCTGTCATTTTGGGTCGCTTACCTGGTAGACGTGATTTGTAGATTATTATATATATTTTTGGACAAACATTATGAAAAATGGGGATAATTAGATTGAGTGGAGGGAGTGGTTAAAATGGGTGAAATTTGCAAAGGACTCAGTTTCTAATCTTCTGAAAAGTAATCTTGTGGAATATTTATGAAATGAGTTTATGCTTTCTAGACTTAGAGTCTGTCATTTTGGGTCGCTTACCTGGTAGACGTGGTTTGTAAATTATTATATATATGAGGGTTTACCTAATGAGAACCGAATATAGCAGTTACGGGTTCCCTCATCACAAAAAAAAAAAGAGAATGAATGAAGTAGTTTATAATGGTGGTACACTTATTTTTCCATTTGAATACTATAATAAAACTATTTTAATTAGATGCATTGTAAAGAGACTTGTTGATTGAAAATGATAGAGGGTAAAAATATTTACTTTTATTTATTCATCTAGTGATTTTTAAATATGCGGCCACATATATTAAATATCATGTTATAAATAAAAAGGTAAATAAATACTCTGATAAGTATCCTCATTTGGAGTTACTTGCTAATAGGTTGCTTAATTGCGTAATAGATCTCATATGACATATTCCGCTAATTCAATTTTTTTTTGAAAAATCATACTTTTATTATCTAGTTTATTGTTTAACAAAAAATAGTAGAGAATTGTAATCAAACAAATTCTCATTTCAGACGATAACTATCCGTCTTAAGTTTAGACGGGTCAAATACATACCAAATCCACCCCCACTTGTTGTTTAGAAAATACCAAATTTTTTGTCTTTATTACCACCACTTGATAGTATTTGACCCGTCTTAAGCTTTAGACGGATAATACCCGTATTAAGCAAGACTTTCTGTTATAATTATGTTTAATACTTCAAGGTTTTTTTTAAAGCATTGATGATATTTGAAAATTATAAAAACATAACAGACCCAAGTTATAATTAGGCTTTCACATTTTTCTATTCTTGGTTGGCTACAATATTAACGCAACCTACATATTACCAAGCCCAACTCGTCTAATACCAAACATACTCCCATTTAACCTCATTTGGAGTACTCACTGTCAAAATTGGTGTCGTCACTTTCACCAATCACATGTTCATGGAGAACCTTTTCCCCTTGATGCACCCTAATTCTTAAAAAGTAAATAAATCACATAACTATTTATTTCAATCCATTGTTGGGACAGATCTATCTTGTTTTCACTTGGTTCATGGATTTTAATTGATTAACCTACAATTGTTTCATCCTACAATTGTTTCATTTGGTTTTAGTTTTGGTTTTTTTAGCTTAAAATCTCCAGATTCACTACATGCATGATGCACTTATAAATATTTATTTAAACTGTTCAAGCTTCATTTTCCCCACTTGATTTTTTGAAAGCATTGGGAATTTGTTTTTATAAATTTTTAGTTTATTTTTTTACTGACATTTTTTTCTCAAAGTTATGATATATTTTTTTTAATTTTTTTTGGGTTTTCAAATCATATCAATTTAAATTTCATACTCCGTAGCATATCATATCAATTTAAATTTGGTTTTTCAAATCATATCAATCGTTGTAAAAATGTTGATTTTCAGAATTTGGATATCTCCGTTAATGTTTTCACAGTTTTTATTTAGAAGTTTCTTTATTTTAAAGTTGGTATATTATGAAATATATACATACTGAGTATTTTGCTAACATTGTTTGATTAGTTATATTTTAGACAAAATCATGCTTTGTTACAATTATATATATAAAGGATGAAAATATGGAAGTACTAAGTTTTTTTTATTTTGACTCATTTGGATAATTTCTAATGTAAATCATACAAATATACAAATTTAGATATGAAAACCATCTTTTAGCTTTGAAAAAAGAAAAAAAAAAGAAAAAAGAAAATGAAAGGAGTGGATTGTTAGTGGTGGGGTCACTAAAAAAAGAAAGAAAATGAGACTTGTTGTAGTGACGTGGGTGCACAAGAATGCTTGAAATGTTTGTGTCTTAATAGTAGTAGGATTGGGTACACATAAATACACTCCGAAAAAATAAAAGCACACTCGGATTATTAGTCATGGACGAAAATACCTTTGTTACTCCGGATAATAGTAAATCGCATTTGATAAGTTAGAAATTAAAGGACAAATCCGTATGACATAGAAAAGAAATGTCCCACGATATTTTGGAGTGTAATAAGGGCCGCCTAAATTTTATTTTGGGAAATATTAGTGTGTACCCAATTTTATTTGTTTTCAATGTTATACTCGTATGTTTTTAAAATTTTATGATGGACCGTGAACTCTATACATTAATCTATATACTGATCTTAATTTCTTACTTGATCTATTAAACTGTTTCTTTATCGTTTCAATTACTCGGCAACGCACTCAATTACTTATTAATTCGCCGAATTAATAATTATTCACCAAATGGTATACGAATTTAACTAACAATTCATGGCATCTTCATTATTTCATGTTTCATAACGAAGGTTTTTAATAGTTATTTGGGCTGATTAAAAGTAATTTGGGATGCATCTTATAGAGGATGATGATTAGACATTGATAATTCAGAATAAATGTCAAATTACGGTTGTTTGATAAGTGGTAAACTTAATGTAAAGTCAAAGGAGGTCATCAGATGGTCATCATGGAGGAATAAGTAAAAAGTTTAGAAGTACAACGTAAATTATAAAAAAGATAGAGGTACAATATAGAAAGCCGAAAAACTCAAGGACAAACCGTGAAATATTCCTTTTATTTAATTTGTATAATCACTAGAGCAGATCTCGTACTACTGCATAGTATTTATATCTTATCGTTTAAAGAACTTTAGTTCATAGTCTAAGGCAATATTGTGTGAGATGGTTTTACCTTGTAAGACGGTCGCAATGTGTAAAAGGCAACGCATTCATTATCATTAAATGAATAGTTATTTTAATAGCGGTCCGTTTTACCCTATAATTTTTGTTAAAAATATTATTCTTCATTGCAATTCGTCAATATCCAACTTTTATGTGTAAGACCTTACACATAAACAATTTTTATATATAAACCTTACAAAAATAACCTATTTGTTCAATAAATCTTACTTATATATTGTGTTTCATAGAAGTTGTAATTATTATACTCTACTTAGCAATATCAAAATTTATAATATATTGTGATTTCATGTTGCATATCAAGTTGATTTTCATATTTTATAACACTACATTAATTTTTATTTTCATTTATTTTTCAGGTGTGGTGAGAGTATTGTAAATTTGTAAGAGAGAATTCTTGGGATAGAAAAAATTATTGAATATAATAATTAAGATAATATAAATTTATAAATCTAAATATTATATAAGAATATAATTTTGTTGTTTATATATGTAGATTTCTTGTGCGTTGCACTATTGAAATAATATAATGATGATATAATGTTTTTACAGAATGATTAGCTAATAAAGGTTCAATCCCATGTTTTGAAAGTTAAGCTTGAGAGCTTTCTTGGTAACTTATTCTTTTAGTTAAAGGGAGATTAGAGATGAAAGCGAGCACGAGGTTGAAATGGAAGCAAGCACGAGGTTGTTATGCTGACACGCCCTAGTACAACTACTGGCCCATTTTAGCTCGACACTGAATTGGCAAGCCCTAGCAAAGCACGGCGTGAGTCATCATGACTGAGCCAATGTTTGAGAAAAAGACCGTGCCTAGCTCAGGCATGGCACAACCAACATGGGCATGACACACTTGTACACGCTCAAAATACTACAAGTAAGAAATAAGGTTGAAGTGGAGGTCTTGCCAGGTCATGGGCCGCAATTCCGTTTCAATGGTACGGCACAAAGCCCACCTTCACGAGCCTAGGTCGTGTCGTTTTCTTCACGCACAGTGGGCCGGCACGAGGCACGGCTAAAAAGTCAACTAGAACTTGACTATCTCCCTTGAAGCCACATGATGAAGCCTTATTGTGTCCTTGGGGAGACAAAATCTGAGTATAACTCGAACTCGGCTGTATTTCTAATAAAAAAAGTGATACAATGTCATACATTAATAGTTCTATGCTATAAACTGTTGAACTATGCGGATTATCGGACTAGAACATCAATTCACGGTGGTCAAAATTTGGAACAATAACTTCAGTATAGCAATCACCCCAAAGCTTCATTGGCTTAAAGATAAACCACCATTGCCGTTTGGTTTCATTGTTTCTCAAGTTTCTGCCACAAATAAAGGGCCCTTCTGATAGTAGGATCTGGTGAAAACCCTTCTGCATAAGCACTTACTGCTTTCAACAAGCTCGTGAACTTCTCACCGTTGTCCTGCAATTACACGAATAAACAGCAAGATTATTAATGACTGTCTTGTCAAATTGCACAATGTAAGGAGGAAGAACCCGTTCAGGCAAGTGCGCAACCAGCGTGGATGTAAATGCAAATGTCAATCATATATTTAAAATTCTGGTTATATACTCTAGATCTCAATAACAGTATACCAGCGGTAGAGCATTACTAGATATGTCTTGAGTTCTAGGTGTTTTACTATGGGTAAAAACATCGCCATCGACAAGAAAACCTAAGTTCTAAAATTATTTGGGATCAGCGTTAACAATAGACTGACAAATAACTACAGAGTAAACCGACAAAGATACCCTTTGTATACCACTTTTTAAAAACTTATACTGAGTACTTATTGACATCAAAACTTCAACCAAATATACCCATTTCAATCAAACATCCAACTAAAGGCTAATTATTGCAAACGTAACCCGTATTACGCCATTATGGCAAATACCATTTGCCGATGATCCTTCCCTCTCACCAAAAGTCAGCTGTAGGCAAAAATAAAAGCCATCCGTGATTGATTTCTGCTGGAACACGCCGTTTATTTTTGCTAACAAAGGATTCTAGTAGGAGATTTGGAGGAAATGCTCTTACAAGGTAGGAGATTTGAATAACGTAAGGTGCCGAATTAAGTTCTTAAAAAGTGGTATAGAATAGGTATTTCTTGTCAATTAACACTTAAATATTTTTATTCTTTGTTGACAGAGGTAGCAACAATCACATCAAATTTCATTTGAAGATGAGGGAAATACTGGACAATGATATAATTCATAGCTAAATACCTCAGGTTTTCGGAATAATAGATTTGTGGTGTTAAATGGCACAATGTAAGAAGGAAGATCTGTACGTAGCACTGCCTGCAAGGCTTGAGTGAGTCAGTACAAAAGTAAGAGAAAATACATATATATACCTCGTCTGTCATACCCAAACTAGTTTTGTTAATTGTCAGAAATGGCACAGCTGAGTAGCTGACTAAACAAAAACTAGTAGATCATGTATAAACAAAAGCATCGTTAAACGTCCTCAAAAATACAATCAGAAAACGATGTTCTTTAGCATATTATGCTAGTATTTAGAAAACATAATAATGCTGCATTACACTTGTCTAAAAATTCTTTCGAAGTTTCGACCCAAGGATCAAACCTATGAGTAAGATTCAGCAGATCAGTAAAGCCTCACACTAGTAGACAAATACATTTAAGTGTATCATTTCAAAACATTGTTCCTCTTAACAGATTCTATGGATGAAATATTTTGTAATCAGCTGAGAAACAAATACATTTAAGTGTATCATTTCAAAAAGAATGTTTTAGCAATAAAAAAATAATAATAAAAAAAAAAAACTAAATAAGCTTATTAGACAAATAAGATTACCAAGTCTCTGCTCAAGCGAGCCAGATGCTCATTTGTTATCAGTGCCTACAACAATAAAAAAATGAACACTATGAATACTTAACTATGATGAGAAATGACTAAGCAGCACACAGATACAAATTGCGAACTACCTCCATTTAGAAGACACCAGACTAATGTGCTTATGATTTCTAAAACACCAGCTTAAAGATTGCTCATTATATTAGCTTTCATTAAACATCTCACAGAAGATTTATAATCTCTAAGAAGAACACGTTTACCTGCGTCGTTGTTGTAAGCTGTCCTAATTTTAACATGTACATGCTAATTAAAACAAAAGACAATATCCTACTTCTAAATATTAATATATACTCTCCCCTAAGAACCAAGTTCCTTCCCTTCCTCTGTAACTCCTTGATGAACGCCACAAGCCACGACAATCATTCGATGGTAAGCGCTTGTATGCCAAAGGATTCCAAACATACAATTTAATAACGAGAAAAAAAAAAGAAGTTACAAAAGAAAACGTTATTCTATGTTTGCTATGCCAGAAAGTAAGATGCTTTCGCATATTAGTGACTGCTATCATCAATATTATAAGAACATTTTGTGAGGTAAAACCAATACAGTGTAAGAAAACTATGACGAGTTTAACAAAAAAACTTGAATTTGGTAAGTTTTATTTTTTGCAACAAAATAACTTCCGGTCAAATGTCTATGGTGTAGGCGATGATAACAAGATTTCTCAAATTAGTAAACAGAAGTTCCGGAAAGGAATACCTCTCGTATATGGTCTTGCTGCACTTTGTCAACATTAGACAACAAGTTTTCCAGAGAACCATATTCGGTTATCAACCGAACAGCATGGACTTCTCCTACTCCAGTCACTCCTACATAAGAAGTTACATAAAATTTAAGAACCTTAAGAGAAACATGCTACAACAAGCACAACATCTTCATGGGAATTTTGAGAGGGAGATTGCAGAATGTTAACCTGGAATGTTATCACTTTTGTCACCAGCAAGCGCTACAACCTCAACAAATTGAGAAGGTTCTAGAGTTCCGTACTTTGCGGCAAATTCTTCTAGACCAAATGAGGTCATTCTGCACAACTCAGACAAAAACGGTGCTGACATACATTTTAGTAACTCACAATACACATCGAGCAGCCAACATAGAATGCGAAAAACCATCATTCTAACAACATAAGAACATTGAGGAGAAAGTATAAAGAGAAAAGGAAACTTACTCATCTCCACGTGGAGCCATTCGCAAAAGCCGCAGTGATGGGGACAGAATTTGGAAAAAATCTTTATCTGGTGAGACAACCCGAACCTGCAATATTAGCAGTATAAGCTATTCAAAATGAAATAGGATTTCTTAACAGATAACACGACGATGTGGATGTATGACTTTCAGCGCGTTTCAAAATGCTTCAGTTTTTAAATATATATAGAAAAAGCTGTCCATTTTACCATTCACAACTTTACATATCAGGAAATGAGATCTGGGTGATTTGAAACTCAATAAAACTATTTTTAATTTCTGAAGCAGTAGCTAGGTAACATTGCAACCTTAAATCCATCATTCACACTCTTCAAAGCAAGAGTTCCTATAACATCATCAGCTTCAACACCTGGCACCTGCATTTTAAATTAATAGCAGAACGAGGCATATCAAAACAATATTCAGAAATAGTGTACCTAAAGCATCAGCACAGTATTGATTACCTCAATTACTTCAATTGCCATAGCCTTAATGGATGCTTTTAGATATTGAAGCGCTTGAACCACTGTATCAGGTGTAGGACCCCGGTTGCTCTTATATGCTGAATACATGTTATGGCGGAAGTTCATGCCTATACAAGACGTATGCAAATAGTATTAGTCTATAGCATTCATCATCAAGTCAATTTGACTTCATCTGTACGAATTTTGAAAGATAAAAATCCAGAAAGGCGTAATGCATTTTTTATTATGATTCCAACTTGGTGAACTTTAAGAATCTGGAAGGCGACTAACAGGTGTGATACGCAACTACACATTACTCTACATAAGCATGGCTTCAAGATAATTTTGTCTCAAGTGTTTGTCAGATTTACATAAAATTGCTTCAGCTCAATCATGTTTTATTTTCCCCAGTTTCTCACTATACTTGTCACCAATGGAAATACCAAGTAGTAATTGCACCGCAAATAGTAAAAAATCAGCCATAACAGATAATAATTGCACTTCAAGTGTATGTAGAAAGGCAATCCTAGTACTTAATCCCGATGTTGGCTTGAATAAAATAAAGAAAGCAAAGGGACTATGGGATTTTGAAAAAATATCAAAGGCTCCTCTATAAGATCCGTGCTCTAAGTGGAACTGTGGTGATACCAAAGAAAAATATTCATGTTGTGTTGCAGTAGCATAGGCATGGATTAATACTTTTCGGTTTGATGCGAAGTGGAACTGTGGTGATACCAAAGAAAAATATCATTTTCCAAACTAGAAATGGTGCAAAGAAACAAAATGGAAAAGGTGAAAAAGTTGCTGACTTTCCTAATCCTTTTCGGTTTGATGCGAAAAGTTTAAAGCAGACAGAAGAGCAATACAGAGAGTGATGTCAATGTTTTTGAATTTCCTATCAATTCCTTGTAACTAGCATGATGGATACCATCACAAGTTCTGGAGAACAGCACCGTACTAAACGAGAACTTTGTCCTTCACCCATTTCAAAACCAAAAAAATTAACTTGATTTTCCTCCTTTAGGGGATCAATTATATTTGCGACAAAGGACATCAAATTAAGTTGATTTTCCTCCTCTAAGAGACCAATTTTATCTGCGACAAAGGAGATGAAGATCAACACATTTCATCTGACCCGCACTTTTCTCCCAAATATATCATTCATAATTCTTGGAAGTAAACCCTAGATAGAGTATATAAATCAAGTTCTTGGGACTTTCAACGCTATATGGCTTATAATAAAACAACATTGCTCATCCTTCTCGATTCCTAAAAAATAGAAGAGACATTCAACTCCAGACCTTAAAAGGTACTCCATAAATATCAAGCATGACAAATAGAAGGGTACTGAGAATTAGTTCCAGTTTTCAGTTCAGCCTTCTTGTCAATCAAGTGGAAAATAAATCTACAAGCGGAAAAAAACATGGATCACTCATTGATGTAGGATATATTGTAAAATGTTTGTAGCCAGCAGTACTCAGACACTCAGCCTCCCCATTTCTGCCTCTAAATAAGTACTATACACCACCTTTACTGTCCCCACATTTTGATTGTTAATCCAGGAGTTCAGACAGAAGAGCATGTAAAGCCAGATAAAAACATACCTTTGAACATTATATCTTTTGATGTATTAGAATTTTCACGAAATGAATTTCCTGAAACGAGAAAGGTCTTCTATCAAGGTAAAAAAGAAAGCAAGTTCGCATCGAAAACCACCTCAAAGGTGAGAAAATACCCCACTCCTAAAGGAACTACTTAAATTAAAAGTGAAATTAAAATATATAATGGACTGTGATTTAGACAACCAGGGCTGAAAAAATTGTAAAGCCAAATCCTTGAACATGTCTTCTTACAGCTCAAGTTAGATACATGAAAGTTGGAGCTGCCTATCAGAGATTTGAACAAAAACCCCAGAGAGATGCCTTTTTCTTTAGAATCGTGTTTCTTTTCTCGTAAAATTGTTTTAAGCAAAAAATGCAGCTGTATGTTGACATACAAAAAGCAGTATTCCATCCAATTAGTACCAAACAACGCCACTACGGGATACACATCCATTAGAAGTTCATCCCAAGAAACCATTATACATATAGGTCCCCAATACATCTCTGCTCGCCTGACCAATCTTCCCTCTCTCTGGTTCAGCTTCCACAATCCCTCATATTTTTCGCTTCCTAATTTGTGCACCCGAAAAAGGAAATATGCACAGGTGATCTCACCTATGGTGTTCACATAAAGCCCTTGAAAACAGCACAATTTATTACAGCATCATGCTTCATACTAAAAGAAAGACTCAAACAAGCCCCGCGCAAAAGAGATTTCAATGGTCATTCTTATAAGAATAACAGTGTTCAATCATGTGAATAGTTATCCCTCAAGAACCCCATCCATAAGACGTAAACATTTGGGTAAGGAAATAAAGTGGTCCAGGTGCTTGGGAAGCAATTCAACTGATTCTAAACAACCATGAAAGCAAAAATGAAGTTCTATAAAACATGGAATGAGGTACATTAAATTCACTTAATTCTCATTATACAAAAGCATGAGGCAAAACTTCGTGATTTACGCCATCATCCCTCAACAGAAGTTCTTAGTATATAGATATGAAAACACATAAAAACACAAGAAGATAACACTGCTCATGCTTGTACAAGGACGGGTAATATAAAAGAAAAAAGAAGTGCAGCTGAAACTCACCAATATGATCAAACACCACCTGCACGGGAAATGCAATGAATGAGAGCTGGTATTAGGGCACATCCGAATATACATCCTTAAAAGCTCACTCAGTCAGTTAACTTATCTTCTTGCTAATAGTCTTATGATAATATTCATGAATATAAATGCAAATTCTCGTTCTAGTAATGAACTTCCTTTCAAAAAATTAGGTCAGCGTGTCAGACCCATTGGCAGTGAGGACAAACTTTCTTCTATATTTCTATCATGTTTCCAGAAGTCACCCAAATTATAGTATGAGACGGAAAAGTCAAGCTCTTGGTGCACACATATCACGACAACCTAACAACTATACACAATAGTAGAACGATAAAAATTTGATCACACATTTTGCCACGGTCATCATATTTCCTCTGGCTGAAGTCAATCTAGACTGCCATTATAAAAAGATGAATAAAAGATTACAGATTAATGATACAAAATTTCACAAAAGGCAAGAAAATGCATTCTTGATTCCTAGAAATGCGGTTTAATTCGCTCTCTTTGGCTGCTAATAAAGACTTTAACTCAAAGAATACCAGTGGGCCTTTATATCACAAAATTTCAAACAGAAATCAAGTAAGACAAGTAACCCACTTGAAAAAATGAATAAAATCACAAAATATTACCGCAACGTGTGAAGGAATAAACTCCAGTACATCAATTATCTGCAGAGATGGAATCCAGTTATTAGAGATGGCCAAAAACCAGTACACCAATTTAAGTTTCAGATATAACTGTATATTTAAACACCTGCCTTTAATGACAGACTAAGAAATCATAACAAAATTTTCAGAGTAACAAACTACATTATTAAATAAGCTATTCTCAAAGAAAAAACGTGGAGGTGACGACACCAGTACTGATGGGAAAAAATACCAGTCTGAATAAAAGCATATGAATGATCAATTGTAGATGAAAAAAGTGAATAATTATATTAGTGGGAACCTCGTAATAGTTAAATGTAGCAAATGAAAAGTACTATCCAGCCATAAAATATTCATGAGAGAAGATAAAGAGCAAGCATGAGACTTACAAGTGACAAAGCCGCAAATATTGTCATAACCCAGTCTCCATTACCATCAGCGTGCGAAAGATAGCCATGGTGCAATTTTGCTACACACAACATCAAATATAACTTATCTCACAATAGTTGCACGTTTATAAAAGCAACTCAAAGTATTTATAGTAGCCATCAATATAAAGAACAACGAAGAAGTCAATTAATTTGACGATAAAGCACCATTACAAAGAATTATCAGTGAAAATAGAATAATAAACAAAGTAGTAGAAAACAAAATGGACGAAGTTATAGGCAAACTTCTCCCAAATAAGTTTCCATCTGTACTTATTAGCATACAGACAGACATTCTGAAGAATGTGAAGCAGAAAGAAAGAAAATTTTCTGGACGAAAAATATTGTTTAAAAAAAAAGTAAATCTTGATGAGGAAGAGAACTTCTCTCAGCTAGAAAAATACAAGTGTTTCTAAATCATTTGAAGGGAAGAGAAAGATCGGATATCAAAGTGAAGTGTTCAAGTCTTCTAGATATTGGGCATTTCATGCAGCATTCAGCTTCACCAGAGTTTATATGAAATATTGTATAAATTGATGTAACAGACATTAATAATTTATACAAGATACTACGATATTAAGCCTTTAACTCAGCAATGTAAAAATCCTCATGTCGATAAAATTCTAGAAAATGTAAACAAAAGAAGCTCCTTGCACACGGAAAACAAATGTTCATGCAGAAGATACCTAGAAGCTTGTAATACGCTCTGTATATGACAGCTGTCCCATCAATGAGCATCACTCTATTATTTGAGGGAGCTTTACTTAATGCTGCACCAGTGGAAATGGAAGGACTGGGAAATACACGACCTAGGTTTTGTGCACTTTCTACGGAAATATCCACATTAGCAGCAGAAGAGACACTGGAAAATGCGGAAACATGTCGCTTTGAACTGTAAGATAGCTTCAACAAATCCTGAAAAATTATTAGCAGAGGAAATATCAACAAACGGAAGTTAAAGCTACAAATACACTAAAGGCACGTCGCAAACTCAGGCCTCAAAAAAGAAGACACAAGAATATATTGACTAAAGGAAACAAGGTTCACAAAAGTTTAAATACGCCAATCAGGGAAGGCCAATATGTGTAGAGAAATCTAGGGTCTTTTTAAAATAACACAACAGCAAAAGCTAAATATGCAACTTATAACAAAACAGGTCTACTTAGGCTAACTTCAAATCTCGAATAATCACCTAAATTTTATTTTTTTTATAAGGTAAGAAAACTAGATTGACCCTCTAGGACCAACCTATCTCATCCTTTCGAATGAGCGAGGTAAGTCGAAGCCATCGCCTTTCAAACCACCTCGAAAGAAAAGGAAATGAATGACGAATAATCACCTAATGAGACCTCTTCACTTCAAGCCAAAAAAAAAAAGTCACTATTTCTTGTAACAAAAGCTCGAAAACAACTATAGGTCACCATTCAATCCAGAAAACCCAATTTCGCATAAATATTCAAATTGGGAAATTGGGGACATTAGATACAAAGTACATTTGTCAACAATAGACAAGGTGCTTAACCTGAACTTCTACCAGAGGTAGATTGTGAGATCATCAATTTCATATCTTCGAATGTTAGAATTGCAGTCATGCATACATGACTTTCGATGAAGAGTTCTATTGAAATATTTCTCTCCATGCCAGTACCCAGTAGCGGATCAAAAATAATTTCTTTCTGGGGTCCAAGGAAAATAATCACCACAAATTCTCATTTAACATGGAGGTCAAATACATTCCAAAATCACCCCACTTGTTACCTACGAAATACCAAAAGCTTTGTCTTTATCACCACCAAGTGGTATTTGACCCGTGTTAAGCCAAACTTACTGAATATAAAAACATGAATACAAAAATTACTCTATTGTAACCTAAAAATTGAACAATTCACACAAAAAAGATTGTTTCCACAATGCAGTGACGAACTGACGACAATGAATATTGAAGGTAGCGAAACGCGGCAAAATCACTTCACTTGTTACCTAGGAAATACGAAAAACTGTCTTTATTACCACTAATTGGTAGTATTTGACCTGTCTTAAACCGGACTTACCGTCTCTAAAAAGGGTATTTTTACATGAAAACATAAATTACTCTATTGTTACCTAAAAATTGAACAAATATTGAAGTTAGCGAAACGAAGCGTACTACCTTAACACAGAGACCAGAAGAAGAAGTAATAAGATTACATCTTTGAACATTGCTTAAACTTGTGCATAACCCATGTGTAAGCAACCTCTTCCCTAAGCACCCATAGCATGCCATTAGGTCATGCTAATGGCACCTGTTTGTTTGACACAGGAAAGTTGAGACATTACAATTCAGATAAACATAAATTATGTTATGTCCATTTATGATGATGAACTGATTTTAAATAACCATAGAAGAAATAATACAAAGCAGATGAAGCTCACCGAAGGAAACGATTACTTCGGAATGGACTGAGCGAAGAACTGAGGAAGAGGAAGGATTATGCAGCGGCCTTATGAGGATGAAAGGGGGCAGTGATTTGCAGCGGAAGAGTAAATTACAAATACGGTCCCGTTCTTTTCCGCTGAAATGAGGTTAACTGAATTAATTGACGGTGAACTGAAATGATGGGACACGAGTTGAAGTGAATAGAGCTCAAATAAGACTTAATTTTGAGAAAATGTGAGTTGTAGGCTAAAACTAAACTGAAAGAGGTTGAATAAAACCGAGCTGAAATTAAGACATAAAGAACAGGGCATATATCTCTTATATAATCAACGTTTTTCAAACAACTCCTTTTTATAATTTTGTATCCAAATAACTTCATTTTAAAATATGTTTTTATCCATATCAATGCCTCTTTTCCTATGTCATTTGAATTTTCCGGGCAAACACTCAATTGTTTCCTTCATTTTTTGCTTGCATAAGATATTGAACTCTTATCTAATTCTTTAATCACCATATAATCCATTCAAATAATAAACTTAGCTTATTAGGATGGGAGAAGACTTTAGTGTGTATGATTCGAGTGAATTATCATATTCTGAGAGAGGTATGAAACGGACATGGGGTTATGGAACGAAAGTATCGAGGTAGGGATTATGACCTCCGTCGATCGACACTTACGCATGGTTGGTCGACATACATGCATAACATTCACGAGGGAAGGTTCCTGTGTTGAATGAATGTATGTCGATCGACATGTAGGACCCCTGCCGATTGATCATCACTGGTTGTCGATCGACCAACTCACGCCACGCATTTCCTGCAACGCGCACTGAACTTCAAATGGCTGTCATGTTTTCATTACTTAAGCAAATTAAGCGTTTTTGGTGGCGTTAGAAAGCTATGAGGATAAAATTTCATGTCCAATTAGAATCACTTGGTTATCATTTGTAGAACTCGAAATATGACTCTTCAAAGTTGACATTAGTAATGTAAAGCTCTTGAAATCCCTCCATGTTAATTTTGTTGATACGATTTGGCTTGAATCGGTGTATTTGGAGTCAAAACCTGCATAAGTCACACAGCACACCCAAAGTAGCAAATACGAAGGAAGTAATAGCAAAACACCACATAATAAGCATATAACTGTGTGCCAAATAAGAGAATAAACGCATATGAAAGACACACATCAGTATGAAATTAGAGAGGAAAAATAGTTGGAAAGATGGAGTGGGTGTAATTGTTAACATTGTACTAAGATCAGTAAAAAATTTAGTGCGAAACTCAACACCATACAACTTTTAAAGTAAAACAAAAAAATCACAACACTTTTAATTTTACAACAATTTTAATTTTACACAGTTTATTAAAAAAGGCAAGAAAAACACAACACTTTTAATTTTATGACATGTATTGTTATGCAATTTAGAGAGAGAGAAAAAATCATAACACTTTTAATTTTACACAGTTTATTAAAAAAGTAATGAATTTGTAAACATTAAATGCAAATAATAGCATATTAAACATTAAAATTTGGCCTTTTAAAACTTTTAAAGTAAATTAAACAACTATCAAAAATAAAAAATAAAAAATTAATACATAAATTGAAATCATTGTTTATTGTTATAACAAGTTAAACGACAAATAAAAATCACATTCTCCTTAGACTCGTCTTTATTTGTCCCATCACTTTATTCCCTCTCTTGCTCGCGACCCGTTTCTTACAAAGTCAAAACATACAAAAGAACGGTCTTTTAGGAACCTAAGAATTTTAAAAACTAACACTAATTTTTTAAAATTGTAATATGTCTGATTATGAAGTAAATTGAGCTACTTAATCATTTAAATCATGCAAAATCGAGATAAATAGAGAGTAAGTATTGGGGTAAACACTACTAAAATACGTATTGTTTGTCATCCGACTTATTTTTTTGATGTCTGAACCCGACGTGTTTTAACCCATTTATCGTTAGGCATGTCTGTTTTCAATCCACTTATTTCGTATCACCCGTTAAACCAATCAACTTAACTACTATATTCTATATATAACTCATTGCTTAGAATGAATTTGATCAATTTCATTGTTTGGTGGGGGTGATTTGTAACGGAGTTAGATATCTAATAAATTATAACCAAAATTGCTATATCCCGCCCCTATATTACTCATCCCGCCCCCTAATTTCATTTCACTTTACAATTTTGCCCTTCTCACTAAAACATCTTTCTAAAATTTATTTTTTCCGTTAATTCGAAAATGAGTGACGGTAATGAATTTTTCGATTATCTTTATAATTCGTACAATAATTATGATAACGAACCTCGATTTGCAAACGATTGGAACGCGCTACGGGATAACAATTCGATTTACGAATTTCCGTCACATCATTCCCAATTCGTTTCTTTTTCCGAGTTTGCCCTTCTCTCTATATCGTCTTTCTAAATTTATTTTTTATCGGTAAATCGAAAATGAGTGACTGTGATCTATTTTACAATTATTATTTTTAATTCGTACAATAGTAAACGACACCAATTTCAAACAATTAGAATGTCGGACAACATTAACGTTTTAACGAACAATATTATTGTTTTAACGTTAGCTTTTATATATATTATTTAACGATAATTAATTTCAACAATTAGCAATCATTTAAATTTTTACAAAAAAATGCCGATTAAAAACTGGAAACTTCAATTGGCCATAACTTTGAACTCGGGTGTCCGTTTTCGATGATTTTTTTTTTCAAATCGCTTATCTCGACAAGGCGAACGCAATGGTAAAATAAATAAATAAATAAAAATATTGTTTTCAATGGCCCATTCGTGTGAAACACACGAACTGGCCTGGGCCGATTCATGTGGTTTACACGAATGGGCCTAGGCCAGTTCGTGCAACTCACACGAGCTGGCCTAGGCCCATTCGTGTAAACCACATGAATCGGCCCAGGCCAATTCGTGTATTCTACACGAATGGGCCATTGAAAACAATTTTTTTTTACCATTGCATTCGTCTCGTTGAGATAAGTGATTTGAAAAAAAAAATCATCGAAAACGGACGCCCGAGCGCAAAGTTATGGCCGTTTGAAGTTTTTCCCTATTTAATCGGTATTTTTTTGATAGAAAGTCAAATGATTGTTATTAGTTAGTGTTTTTTATATTAATTATCGTTAAATAATATACAAAAATTAACGTTAAAACGATAATGTTGTTCGTTAACACGTTAATTTGTTTAATATTTCAATTGTTTTGAAATTAACGTTAAGCGGTTTTATTTTTGAATCGGTTTTAAAATACGAATTTTAATTTAAAATAATAAAGGGGAAAGAACAACAGTTGTTGGTTCAAATAACAAAGGGCAAGAAAGTAATTCTAGGGAGCGGGATGAGTAAAATGAGGGGCGGGATATAGCAAACCCCATTATAACTCCACTCCATTTCAACCCATTGGAATACCATACTCACACTCGTCCCATGGATTCAAAGTGTACTCCTCCTTCTAAACTTATGGTGAACCAAACAAAATTAAATAAATATGGATTTAGAACCCCATACTCTTATACTATAAAACTTCATTCCGACTTATTGAACCAAACGACTCATAAAAATAAGGACATGTCATACAACTTATCGAGTCAACACATTGTAATTATAAATATGTATTAAAATAAACAAGACATTCATGTCTGGTATATGTCGTCAAATCTCAACCCTAACCCGGTTCAAACATATTTTATGTCGTGTTCGTGTCAACTCAATAACATAAATAAGTTATAACATCTTAACCTTAGACCTCTAACATCGTGTCAGATTAATTCGTATTTTATTTTGAAAAAACTTTTAAAAACTTTATTTATTTATTTTTCATTTATATTTTTTTATATATTTGTTGTTTTAGGGGATGTAACATTATAAAAGTGGGAGAGAGGACAAGGATATCTCGACATAGAACTCCGATCAGAGCCAAAATTATCTTCCACTTCTCTGCAAATTACTGTATAATTACAATTACAATTACTTCTATATTCTATCGAACCTCCATTTCTATGGCTGTTCGCCCGCCATTAAAGCTCCAACCCTAAACCTTAAACAACAAAATTCCGCTATTTCATCTTATGTTCGAGTTAATTGAAACCCTCAACTTACGATACGCGCAATTACGCTTGTTTCAATGAATTTGGGGTCAAATTTCTAAAGCACCAGCTTTTTATTCGTGTTAGGGTTACGCTGACTACGGTGCGTTCATATATGGGTTCTGAATCAGTGAGTTCTCCTCATGAAGACCGTGATTTAGGTATGCTTTTCGAAATTTTGCAGCTTTAGTTACATTTATTCATCTCAATTTTGGTTTTATATTTGTTACTTTTGTTTCTGCATTATGTAATGTTAGGTTATGATTCGACGAATATTGTGATGATTAATGGTTATTATAGCAATAGCCAATAGGTTTGATTCAAGAATTTTTGATAACGTTAGAAATTGTAGTGGCGGAATAAGGATTCGATGTTTTGGGGAGAATTGGTAGACTGTAATAGAGTAATTCAGTAAATTAGGGATAAATAGAGTGTTTCTTAACTATAAAGTATGGATTTTTCGATTGCTTGGAGGGGAACTGTCCCTGTTAGAGTGCTAGCTCGTGACTCGGCCGCTGATACTATGGTAGTGAGTTGAAATGTAGTGTCGCTCCAACTTATTTACTGTCTCAAATGATGAGTCATGGCAGCCGACAACAAATCATTCCGGCACAAAGGCCTTGTTGCCGCAATTGTTGCTGTTAATGAGCTGTGAAGGATATGACTTAGTCGAAATTGAGGGGGGGGGGGTCATTTTTACTGCTCAATTTTTTTATTAATTTACCTTTTAATGGAAATTTAAAGATAAGTTTTTTAGTGAAAGAGAATAAATGTTTGGTCTAACGTATCATTATTATCCGTGTGAGCATAGACACATGTTTTGGTTGAGAACGATAGGTTACATTACGTGAATTCTGAACTAAGAAGGAAATTTAGTTCAGGATTTAGGAAGACAGAAAATTCTTCCCTGGGTTCGAAACGACCCCTTCATAAGTTAAATAAGGAAATAAGTTACTTTTAGAAGCTTAATTTAATGATTCCGATGACTGATCACATTTTATTAAAATTCTCATAGCTTTAAAAATGAAATCATTGATGGCAACACTTGGGATGAAAGAGCAGTAGAAGCGTTTCAAATAGCATTATTCTGTCTAGGAATCTGTGATATTTTCTTTTCAGTTGCAAGTTTTGACACAGGCTCATTATGAGCTATAGAAGACCTCTTTGTGTAACACAAAAATATGCTATTGTACATTGGACCACCTTTTACCTTGTTTTTGTGGTGCCCTTGAGACAAAAGGGTAACTGTTGTTGTACTTGAAGGCTTCTTAGAATGTTCTCTTTACAGGGTTTGTCTTAGCATCTTTATGGTTTTTGTTTAACACATTTACTATTTTGGATAGATGATGATGAAGAGTATGAGGAAGCGGGTGGAGGCAGTCGCCTGCTGGGTTTTATGTTTGGAAATGTTGATAATTCTGGTGAACTCGAAGTTGATTACCTTGATAAGGTATGAGTGTGCCACCTTGTGCTTTTGCTTGAATTTTTGTTTCAAGTATCTATCTTTAGACATGTAAGGTAATTATTTATACCATTTATTTCTAATAAGAGATGTGTATAAATATATCTGCATAATGTTTTATGAACTACGTTTATTTGAAGATATGTTATGGAAGTGAATGGAACTAGTAGATTGTGAAGGCAAGGGGGAACATTGATCTTCTCAAAGTAGAATTACTAATGGTTATTGCAATATTTTTGTCAGATAATTATAGACAATGTGCCATAGTGTAGCAGCTGGTAGAGACTCTGTATTTATTTGTCCTACATAGATAATTAAAAGGGAGAGATGCTTCTGAAAAAAACCAGGAGTTTTTCCTCTCATAGTTGCCGGAAAATAGCTTGTCTCATTGTGTTGCCCCGTGTTAAGTTAGGAATGTTGAAATGACTAGTAACTGGGTGTCACCCATAGAACTGATAAAATTATCATTAGGTTCGGGTTTGTGTCACTTGGGTTGCTATTTTCAAGTCATTTTCGAGAAATGGTTAGTTTGAGTTGGGTTGTTTAATTTCATATTTATTAAGGTTATACTTCAAATTATCTTTCCAGTCTGTTCTTCGGTCATATCCGGCCATGCAAATTGTGTGGGTTCGATCTTTTTCTAATCGAGTCCACTTTAGGGTGTACTTTTGGGTTTGGGTTGGGTGAACTTGTGTCGGGTTAGTTTTATAGAGTTGAATCGCCCTCTTGATAACCGGAAATATATTAGTGAATGATGCACAAAAGCCAGAAAAGGTTGTTTCGTTGCAGCGGCATTATAATACACCTACTAGATAAGAGGTTTCAGTCAGCCCGTCTTTGATGGTGTAGCGTTAGTATTAAATCTTGCCATTTCTCATTACCCAGACTATACTCGTGAAGCTAGCCTTAGCCTCACCCTCACTCTCACCCTCACGGCCTCACCCTTACCCCCGCGGCCTCACCCTCACCCTACGAGAAATCAATTTAACTTGTTAAGATATTAGATATATATGTCTTAGTTAAACACTTCTCTTCCATTTTGATTTTTTTTTTCAAAATTGTGGGCTTCGTCAGCTCTCACATCAGTCTAGCGGGTGCCAGTGTTTTATATCACTTTTTGCTATTCCATATAGGAGATAACTGTTTTTTTTTTCATTTTTTAATATTTTGATATGGGTGTAATTTCCGACAGAGCGAAAGGCTTAGTTTTTCTTAGGGTTTGGATTACGATTGAATAAAGCAAAATGTCACTTGAGTGCCTGCACTGCTTTTTCCTTCTAAAGTCATTCGGTGCAATTATTGACACAATTTTTGTTGTGGTCATCTTGAAAAAGCATCCATATGTTGTTAACATAGAGGTAAGGTTGTGTACAATCCTTACATCCAACCTCACTTACCCAGCTATATGTGGTAGTCCTTGACACAATGGGTTAATATTGGTCTTCGTGTATTTTTTCTTGTATGCTAGTCTCAGTCACTTGTCTACTTGTGCATGGATGTTCATGGGAAATCTTCTTTACGCTGCCTTTCTTTGATATTGCAGGATGCAAAAGAGCATATTGATGGGCTGGCTGGCACACTTGGACCATCTCTTGTTGACATCCATGTATTGTTATCATTTCTTCCACTTTAATTTCCAGCGTTGGGGAAGAGTGATGTTTTTCATTTGGAATACTAATAGTTTATCTTTTTTAGCTGTCAGGAAGATCTCCTGAGACTCCAGCTGCTTCTGTTGGTGTAGAAGGTGACCTACTGATTTCATATGTAATTTCTGCTATGATCTCTTGATCTTGAGCCACTCTTTTCCCCCCCTTCTTTTCATGACATCTCTCGAATTTATAAATTCTCTTACTTGGCTATTAGATCAGAAGTACTTTTACTTGACTTGGTTAAATATTGTATTATGCTGGTAAAATTCTTATATGCCTTTCTTTGGTTCACTGGCCCTGTTACCTGGTGAAACTTGAAAGCCATTGTGAATGATTTGCCTTTGTGTCAACATATGCACAAGTTGCTTTTATTTCGAAGTAGCTGTCATTCGATGCAGTTTTCATTATGGTCATCCGGAAATAGACACTTTGTGTAAGGTGTAAGACTAGGTACATCTGATCTCCCCCTCACCCTACTTGGTACCTCATAATTGCAGGATCCCTTAGGCATTGTGGTAATGTTGTCATTATAAGCCATAATCACTGATGGTGCCTAAGAATTCCATCGATATAATATCTTTCCTATTAATTGAGAATGCCACTTCTTTCCTCCAGATTATGATGAAAAGGCTGAGAATGCAGTTAACTATGAAGATATTGAGGAGCAATATGAGGGTCCAGAGACTGAGACTGTTACCGAGGAAGATCATTTGATGCCAAAAAAAGACTTTTTGTCTGTTGATGTATCAGCAACAGCTTTAGTATCATCTGTCTTTGATGATGAAAATTATGATGATGATGACGACGGTGATGATGACTGCAAAAATGATGAGGGTGTGGTCCACGGGTCTGAAGCTGGAACCCTTCCTCAGATTGAATTTAACTCAAGCACAGGGGATGGAGATATACCTGGGCTGGTGCATAACGATTCAGCCAACCAAGAAATAGAAATACCAGGTTGTTAACAGAACTTACAGCAGTATCTATGTGTTTTTGACATCTTTGGGCATCATTAATCATATTTTTAACCAACTTACATCAAAGTAGCTGAGAAGACTAGTCATTTTTGTGAAAGTGAGGGATTGGAATGGGAAGTGCTCGAGTAGTGATTATTCATTATGCGTTAATGTACAAGGGCATTAATTCAAAGTGTTAGACTTTGAATCAGAATTCCTTTTGTTTATTCCTTTTCCTCATTTTATGCTTGCAAATCATGTGAACCCCCCTTTCCTTATTCAAGCCCTTATCTAATCTTCAAATTTCTCAAATAACCCCCTTTTTACCCCCATAAAAACCCACTTTCTGTTTAAGTGTTCAACATTACAATCACCATTCATTAGACTTCTCCAGCCACAAGCCTTCCGCTGACAGCTATTTTCTAATCACCATAATCCCACCACCCGGCTACTCCCAGCAGTTGCCTTTTTATCCACCCATCATATCCTAGCACCCTCTTAGTTACTCCATTATTATAAACCTCACGTACACGACCGTATCATCTTCCGCACACACATTCAAAGGGAGTTTGAGGGAAGATGGAAGGTCTGAAGTGAGAAATAGTGCATGCCGCATAATTTCCTATCACCATAGGAGCTGGAGTATGCAGCTTTCCCAATTTGAACTTTGGTCCAACTCCATTTATCCGCCCACACATTCAAAGGCATCGAATGTATAAAAGGGAGATGGGGCCAAGATGACAACAATTGTGTCGTGGCTTGTGGGTGCTTGGGCTTTGAGTGACTTGGATCTCGAAAGGACAGGAAGCGACTACAGAATGACTTTCTTAGTTAACCCAACCAACACAAATAATATCTTGTAGGAATTCTTTTCCTGCAATTTCTCATTTTCGTTCCTTTATTCTCATTTTGCCTTCTATTGTGAAGTAGTAATCCTTCAATGCCAGTCTCTAGGCAATTTTCATCTTGGGTCAAAAGGAAACCACCTCTTTGTATTGCTTAAATAAGGGTAAGGCTGTGTAGATCCGACCCCCTTACCCCGCAATTTGCGGGAGCCATTGAGGCACTGTGGTAGTGTTGGTGTTATCATACCATAATCTGTACCAAAAAGCCTCTGAAATTCCTGGAGCCTGAATGTCATAAGAGGATCGTTCCCAGTATTTGAGACTCCCCGATATGTTTTTTTTATGGCTGAATCTTTTTGCTATCATACTTTCTTGAACTTACTGTTGAAAGTTTATTTCAGTTGTGCAGCCCGAGGATGGTGTGATCGTTTTTGATGGAAAATTGTCTTCTGGTGTGGATCAATCTGCCGGTTTTGTCGGCCCTCTCGAGGTACAATTGGTGTCTTTAATTGAGTGTACCGCTTTACTTATAAATTACATATCTTCTTTTTGATTGGTGTGGCTGCTGGTAAGCAGGAGGTAATCACTCTTGACTTTTAACTTTCAATTTTTGTTAAGCTTTTCATATGTTGGTATAAATATAAGCTGGGAGATCTAGTAGGCATAACTGCATAAGGATGAAAAATATTGCTTTTAAAAAAGAGATGGGAAATTTAATCATCTTAGGAAAAGGATAAGAAGTTAAATTCTATTGTCATTTTTCTGCATTTGAATGGTCTGATGGCCCGTCGGTCCCCAAATAAAACAAGTTGATTTGGTTTCATAATTCCTCAGCTTCTATCTGTGAAGAATTCCGTTGATCTTCTAAAAAACCTGCTTTTGTTGACTCCTTCATCACTTCAAGTTGTATGTGAAAGGCTCCCTTAATCACTCCCCTCATTTTTGTTTGTTTGGCTGTAGCAACATAGGATATATGCTTAAGAGGGAAAACCACGGGTTGCCGCCAAAAGTTTCTTATATTGTAAGGATAATAAATCCATTGACTCCCTTTTGCTCTCTTGCCCTTAGGTCTTGATGTTGTGGCATTTATCCTACTTCGCTTGAGTAGGGGTTCATTCTCATAAAGTTAAAGATGTTCTTTTTTTTTGTTGGAAGAAGAGTGATAAAAAAAGGCAGGATTAACGAAGATTGGAACCTTTAGCTATTTGGTGTTCATGGATTAAAAGGATAAATTATATTTTGGATGATATTGCTTCTATGTGTCTAAAGTTCAGAATCAGCTTTTCGGAGCTGTCTAGGCTGGGTCTGGTTTAATTTTCCTCTCTCAGTAGCACTTGAGTTTTTTTCCTTCATTGATAAAATAACTGATGGGAGCTTATAAGCACAATTATCAGCTCTATGTTTGTATGCCGCTGTCATCTCCTTATGTCTTTTTACACATGGGTAGTACCCTTGGGTGTCTTTGATTGATATCCTCTATTTCCTCTCAAAATAAAATAGGTCTTGGAGGCATTTGATAATGTAATGGTGTATCTGGAAAACAAAGCGGAAGGTTGTAGTGATAGTAATTCCGAGTATCCCACTGTGGCCAGCGTAAAGAATGATACTAATTGAATATGGAACTAATTGTAAGGAGTAGTTGGTCTCTTTTACCTTTGGATGCTGCTATGTTTTATATATAGTATATATTGAACTTATTCTGGGAACTGTGCTTATTGGCCTCTGACTGACATATGGATTGGAGTATTAGGAAATCTTGGGAATCACCGAATGGGCCACCTTCTGTTTTTCCCATTAAAAAGGGCGTGGAAGGACGCTGCAGATGTGCAGAACGGACACTACTCCTGGGTAGAAGAACTACTGTTACCAGCCTATGCTGACTCCGGGTGGTGGTGTCCCTAGATAAGCTCGCTATAGTCACCGGCGCTTACCAAATTGTTTTCGGATGACCTACAAGGCTACATTGAAAATACCCTCGATTACCCTCCACGGATTTGGGATAATTTGTTATTTTGTTATGACACCTTGTCCTTCACTACTTTTAGAACACAGTCCTTGGAAAATAAATTACCTCTCTTTTCCGTATAATACCAATGTGATATGACCAGCACATTTGTTATTGGTATCCCTTAAGAAGTAAAGATCGGTATTTTCCTTTGAACTGGATTCGCTATCTTCTGCTAGTTTGTGATTATCTCCAGTATTAATATGTGCTATAAGCACTTTTTGCGCAGTAATTTGATTTCGATCTACTACAGATGCTTGTGCTTGGTGTCTTGACTTAAAACTTTCTTCTCAGTAGAAAATAAGCTGAATTTGTACATTGTTTCAAGTGAAGTTAAGTTCTGTTTCACTGTTCATCAGGAGGAATCTTATCTTTCTGAAGATGCTGAGGATCTGAGAAGCTTAACACCACTCCCTATATTGTGTGTAGAAAATGGGATGCCTGTTTTACGTTTCTCTGAAATATTTGGTGTCAGTGAGCCCTTAAAGAAGGCTGCAGGAAGGGGACATAAGTATTCTGTTTCTAAAGGTACTCTATTTTGCCTAGTGTTTATCAGTTAGGACCTGAACGATCATTGTTAATAACATGTTTAGGTTTTCTGTTCACATCTTCTTTTCTTGTTCAATATATTATTTATATCTTGCTGCGAAGTTCTTGTTCTGTAAGTTGTTTCCTGCAATGGCTGGGCATAGATTTGCTTTCCTATTTGTCTGATATAGATGGTCTAATTCTGAAGAAATTGGGGTCGTTTTCAAGTTATATGTTAATTCTGTTGTGATTGGATTACTATTAGTGACACAGTACTCTTTTCTCAGATAAGTATACTTCTCTTGATGCGTCAGTCATGCTCGAAGCGGATGAGGAGGCATTCCTTAAAGGATCTTGCCAAGTTTTTACCACCAAAAAGTCATTAGTGGAAGTGTCAGCTGAACAAAATACAATATTAGGTGACGATTCAGAGTTAGCTAAGTTTGATCCTTTTAGTGGGACATGTATTTTTCGGGATGAGAGAAAAGGCTCTTGTCTGAGTGCAGAGCCTATGAGAAAGGATTCGGCCTTTGATTTTTCCGCTGAATGGCAGTCATGCATGTCTAAGGAATTTTACTCACTTGATCAGCAGGACTGGGAAGATAAAATTGTTTGGGGAAATTCTCCTGCCGTGACCGAGAATTCGGCGGAGATTTGTGAAGTGGAACTATCTGGACCAGATTCTAAATTAGATGCTTCCGAAGAGAGAGAAATCACCTCCAAACCAGGCTTTCTTTTTTCTGATGACAAAAGTGTAAAAGATGGGAAAGATACTAGGAGTCTCATTGCTTTGTGTGCCTCCTCAGTTGAGCCTTTTGACTCTGGAGATCCGTCTAATTTTGCCAATACGTGCTGCTCAATGACCCTTCACCATCCTCAACTTTTGAGGTTGGAGTCTAGATTGGTTATGACTTCTTCAAATCTTTCTCCAAGGAAGGAGCTTGTAACCGAGGAGAGTCAAAATCTTGACTTCATGAAGCGTTTTAAGCATCTTACTTTGCAGAGCAAAGACTTGGTGGAAGGATCTTGGATTGAGAATATCATTTGGGACTCTGAGAAGCCTATTGCTAAGTCAAAGCTGATCCTTGATCTTCAAGATGAGCATATGCTCTTTGAAATTTTAGACAAGAAAGAATATGAACATCTTCGTGTTCATGCTGGGGCAGTGGTCACAGCACGGACTGGAAAAATTGGTGAGGGTGCTTTTGGGCTTCCTGGTCATGTGGCATCATCAGGTGGGCAATTCAATATTGCCAATGACATATATTATTCTGATAGAAGAACTTCCCCACAATTGAAATCACTCTCTAAGAAACGAACTGCCCATGGTGTGAAAATCTTGCATTCGATTCCCGCTTGGACACTGCAAACAATGAAACCGAAACTAAGCAAGTAAGAAACTATCTTTGCGTTGAAAATAATTCTTGTGTTGGCTATGCTGTCTGCTTTATGAGTCAATATTAAATATCAAAATCTAGAAAGAGCCATCAACTGCATAGCCTTGTGATTCGAATCTTGGTTTATTGAAATAGGAGAGAATGAAGATATAATAACGAGAGACGCAAATCTTGGTTTATTGAAATAGGAGAGAATGAAGATATAATAATGAGTGACAATGATCTAAGGAGAGGATGAAACAAATGAGGTATTGGGTCGGAATTGAAGGATGAGAGCATAGTAGACAATAATTTTCAGCTCCCCCACATGATTTAAACAAGATGTGTTAAGCTGAGTTTGTACCTCTCCTTTCCCCACTTCTCTTATGTCAGCTTTGTGAAGTCTCTTGCTAATCTAGAGGATTCTTTGCTTTTGACGGTTAATTTACTTTGCGAAGACAAGGTGTTTAATTTGACGACTCCTTTAATTCTATACCAAGATATAACTATCTGGTAAAAATGTTTCTGTTGGAGCAAACATTCAGAAAAGAGAAGACAAAGGTCTACTCCAAACATCAACAAAAATAAATGGGTGCACACTTCAAAGGACACTTAGTTGAAAGATAATGTCCTGAACATCACTCTTTTTATAAATAATCAATCTGATGCGATAATTAGCCTTCACAAATCAGAATTCGACTGATTTTATTTCTGGTTCTTAATATTCCAGTTACAGCATTTGTTTCATAAGAGAGATAATATCCCCATCTAACTAATGGGGGTTCTCACTCTGTGTGATTGATGTTTTCTGTAGACCTTTTTTTGTCGTTTCCCTGGCTATTTGGTGCACTTGAATGGAAAAATTTGGTCGCTCAAGTTTGGAAGATGGTTCCTTCGGCTATTTGGTGGTGCAGTTGGATTGAATGGAACCATCGTATTTTTGACAATGCTCCCTCTTCACATCAAGTGTCCCAGTTCGATTATTTGTAGCTGTTAAATATATGGAGCCATATACTTCACCAAAATCAAAACTTGTCTTTTATTCTTTTTGTAGATATGATAAGTGATAATAGTTTGAGAGCATATTTTCCATCTCTCTTTTTGTATATGAGCTTCACATAGAGGATGTGGTTTTGTTTAGATGGGTGTCGCCTCTATGATATCTTTTTGTACGTGGTCGCCCACTTATTCTACCTTAATAATAATATATCTTACTTCTCCAGAAAAAAAGGCTTTTGTTGCTAGTGTTTGTTCATAGATTCTACTGATGGTGAATTTGTCTCTTTTTGTGTGTTGAACGTTGAGTTGGAAATTCCCAATTGCCTCGCATTTTTGGTTTTTCTTTCTTATCTGGTATTCCCTTGCTGGTGAGGTTATAGAAAGTTTCTTTCCTTCTAGGTGGATCTGTAATACTATTATCTTCTCTGACCTTTGGTTTTATCGCTGTCTTTTAGCAAGGAAGTTGCTAATTTCCATCGGCCAAAAGCCAAGTGGTATCCTTATGGCAACGAGGTGGCAGCAAAAGAGCTTGCAAAGCTGCCTGCTAAAGGACCCATGAAGGTTATACTGAAAAGTCTAGGCAGTAACGGGAGCAAGATCTATGTGGATGCTGAGGAGACGATTTCTTCATTCAAAGCAAAGGCTTCTAAGAAACTTGGTGAGCTGACTTCTTTTATACTCCCTTCATATATCATTGATGTTCCCACTTTATTATAATACTCCTCACATATATTCAAGAAGCGGGAGCATCATTAAACAACGGAGGGAGTACTTCTTTTAAGCATATTTAAAGTTTGACATGCTATCAACTTTTAATTGTTGGTGCTATATTTTGCACAGATTTTAGTTTGACTGAAGCTGTCAAAATATTTTACTTTGGGAAAGAGCTTGAGGATGAGAAAACTTTTGCTGAACAGAGTATCCCTCCTAATTCTCTGCTCTATCTTATCCGCACAAAAATACATGTGTTACCGATGGCGCATATGCTTTCCAATGAGAAGAAGTCCCTGCGTCCCCCTGGGGCATTTAAGAAGAAATCTGACCTCTCAGCTAGGGATGGACATGTGTTCTTAATGGAGTAAGTAAAGGGATTTACTCCTAGCTTCGTTGTAAATTTGTAATCTGGTGCTTGTCCAAAATACCTGAGCCAAGATGAATTGCTTTATTTTTCATCATATTTTATTAGTTTCTTTGAGTGGTTTACTTACGAAATTTTTTATTTGAATAAAATACTGTGATCTTTTGCACTGACATTGGCCCTGCTTTGAATCATCTGCCAATATCCATGTTTCTGCCTTAGTGCTTCCTATCATCTGTTATGTGTTCAACTCTGCAATTATGTTTATTCCTTCCGATGCTAAGGGGAACCCTCCAACTGTGCACAGTTTTTTGTGAGTGGCTTTTAATTCACTATTAGTAATCAATGAAGTTAAATGTACTAAAAAAATGGCTCTGGCATTACCGGATTATTCTTAATTAGGTTCTTACTGGCAATTGATACACTGTGCAACTGTTCCTTTTCTTTGGGTAAATTTATCATTGAAGGGAGGTGGGGGGAAGTGGGTGGGGTTAAGGGGATCCCTCTTTTGAGAGGGATGGGATTATGAATAGCTCTGATAAAGATGGCTGGGATTTGGCTATCTGGTTTAGAAAGGGTGTAGCAATGCAGCTAGTGGTTGTAAAGGACGTCCTTGCTTTCAGAAGGATTCTTTTTGTAAAGATGTTCTGTTTATATATACTTAGGTGGTATTTTTCCTGTTTCTCATGATATGCTCAATATTTAATTTAAGTCATTGACTCATGGCTACTCTGCTAGAACAGTTTGCCTTGTGTCTTCCTCATCTCTCATTCGGAGGCAATAATTGCAAAACGTCTCTTCTATTCTGCAGATATTGTGAAGAGAGGCCTCTCTTGTTAGGGAATCCTGGAATGGGTGCAAGATTGTACACATATTATCAAAAATCATCTTCAGACGATCAAAATGGTGATTTGTTACGAAGTGCCAATAGTGGCCTGGGGACAGTTGTGACACTTGAACCTGCCGATAAATCTCCATTTCTTGGAGATGTAAAACCTGGTTGTAGTCAATCTAGCCTCGAGACAGAAATGTTTAAAGCGCCAGTATTTCGTCATAGGGCTGCTTCAACTGACTACTTATTGGTTCGTTCGTCGAAGGGAAAGTTATCAATACGACGCATTGATAATATTCACGTTGTTGGTCAGCAGGTATTGCCAGTGCTATTCTGTCAGCTTTCTAAACACTGGAATCAGTTATCCTTTCGCGTTGCAACCTTCCCGTTCACTGTTCTAATTCAATCAAATGCTTCTTTTTTTAAGGCTATGCTTGTGGGCTCGTGGTCATTCGGTATTAATTTGTAGCTAAATGCTGGTTGCAGGAGCCACTGATTGAAGTCATGCCTCCTGGCTCAAAGAATCTTCAAAATTACTTGTGGAATAGGCTTTTAGTGTATATGTACCGTGAGTTTCGTGCTGCTCAAAAACGTAGCATGCCCCCTTGTATCCATGCTGCGGAATTGGCTGCACTGTTTCCTAATGTAGCTGAGCACTTTCTTCGTAAAAGGTTGAAACATTGTGCTGATTTGCAGGTACTTGTCTCATCAGGACGTGTCATTCTGTGTTAGTAAATTTTGGACATCTATATCTGTTGTGAACTACCCTGGATTATATATTTTGTTTGAAAGAATTAGTTGATTGGTATTCTGTTTATGATCTGTTGAATTCTTATAGCAGAAAGGGCCAAATGGGCGGCTTCACTGGGTCATGAGACGTAATTTCCACATACCATCAGAGGAGGAGCTTAGAAAGATGGTGAAACCAGAAACAGTGAGTATCCTATTTTCTGATGTTCAAGCTGTTTAATTATTAGTGTGGCTTAAGGAGTTGAGGCTTTAAGTGTCCTAGATTTTTTAAAATATTTTCGGTTTTAAACTCTTACTGAGCTTCTCTTAGTGACATTATATTCTCTTTCAAAGCATAATGTCTGTGTAGTTTATGATGATAAGTCAAGAGGATTTAACCTGATTTATGGGAAGTTATATGGATCCTGGATCATTGAGTTATGGCTGCACGGTCTAGATCCCATATATCCTTCAACATTTCAAAACTCCCTCTCCTGCAAGTACTTCTGCTTCGCTCCCCCAAAAGCCTTTCTAGGGTGTTCGGATTAGAAGGATTGAGTGCTCGCCATTTCCCAGTCTTAGTAATGCTTATCATCTACTTCACTAAAGTATTTTTTTTTTTGTATTAGGCACTTATGGCTTCTTGCCAAGTTTAGAGGCATGTCTTGGTCATTTTAGGTGTAATTGATACTAGACACTCTTAGAAAGTTGCCTGACATCATTTTTTTCTTCTTAAGTTGCCTGTCAATATAAGAGTTAACAATTGGCTGGGTTCTAAAATTGAGGCAGGCAACTTCTGAAAATTTTGCTGGTAAATGTAAAGATAGTTCAAACCTTTTATTGGTTCTTAAATTTTTCAAAATGTTCAGTCTTGTTCTTTCTCGATTATTGTAGTTCCATTTGCTCTATTTTCTAGGCAAGTTCTCAAGCTCTATACCTCTTAAAATTTTGTTTCTCCCTATGATACAGGTTTGTTCATATGAAAGCATGCAGGCTGGTCTTTATCGTCTTAAACGTCTTGGAATATCAAGGCTGGCAAATCTAACTACCCCAGCACAATTATCCGCCCTTTCATCTGCAATGAATCAGCTCCCGGATGAGGCGATTGCGCTGGCTGCTGCATCACATATAGAGAGAGAAATGCAGATAACTCCTTGGAACCTGAGTGCCAATTTCGTTGCCTGTATCGGTCAGGTAGCTTGTTTACTTGAATGTTCTCGTTTTTTTTCTTTTTACTCGGTGGCTATTTTGATTATTCAATCTTTCTGTTTTCTTGTTTGTCTGGTATCTTCTTTCTGCTTTCTTGTCTGTTTATGCTGTCCATATTTCAAGCTATTTATTTCGTGGGTGATCTGAATTATGAAATCATACTCATAACAAGGTATCATTAGTGGCGTGGTTTAGGAGAAAGATGGTCTTATATAAATTAAGGACGGTGTAGGAATGGCTAGTTGGATGTAAACTCAGCTGTACAAGCTGTTGGTAACTATTTGATTTGCTCTTAACTATACAAGGGCCGGATTAGCTTTTGTTTTGGCTGTGTTCGTCTTTCTTCCTGGGATAATTGTTATAGCTGTTTCCCGTAAGCTAGATTACTCTTGATGTTTTTCGTGGTAGTTTAATTTTCGTTGTACGTATCTTTATTTGATAGATCGAGCTAGGATTTGTAAATTTGTTCTGGGGATGAGGAAAGCCAGACTATTACTTATGAAAAGATGTAATTTTTTATAGGTTAGCATATTTTGCATTAATCCGCTCACTTAAACCTCTAATCTACATGGCTATATAATGTCGTGGGCTCGTGGCCAGCGAAAAAAGAAATCTTAGCCAAATTACATTCCGGGTATAGCCTGTCCGAATTAAAGCCATAGTGAGAATGAATTGAATATGTCTCCTTAATAGGTTTGCCTCTATGTATAACCATTGAATAGTCTCCTATTGCTCTTATGCTTTCCTACATACGGAACAACCACCAAGGCTGCAAGACATGGTCAAAACATAGGTCTCTTTGTCCAGACCAAACATTTCAACCAGTGGATCTCCTACTTCAACGAGCAGTCTTGGCGTCTACTGTCCATTCCTTGCTATGTGCTTTGCCAGAGCTGCTTCATATAGGGACACTGGAAAACTAAGTGCTCTTGTGTCTCAATGTGCACGGCACAGGCTGCATCTATTCACCATTGCAATCCCCTCTTTTTGGAGATTATCAATAATTTCAACTTCTGCAAGTTGACCCTTGTAGGCGAGCGAAGCAATAACATTATATGTAGGAGATGCCAGGACTTCCAGAAAAAAAATGGATATTAGCTTCTCAATGTGTGTTATAATTTGATATTCATGCAATCTTTTTCTCATTGCACCCATGTGAAATCAGGAGAAAGGTAATGTGGAGCGGCTAGAGATATCTGGTGTTGGTGATCCATCAGGTCGAGGCTTGGGCTTCAGTTATGTACGTCTTGCTTCAAAGCCTCCAGTAACTAATGCTCTGGCAAAGAAAAAGCCGGTTGTTGCTCGGGGTTCCACTGTCACTGGAACAGATGCTGATCTACGTAGGTTGAGCATGGATGCTGCAAGAGAGGTTTGTTTATTCTTTTGAATCTCTATTGATGGCATTTTGTTATATGAAGTGGTCTTTCTTAGAAGCTTTGTCATGTGGTATCTCTTTCTATTTTATTTATTTCATTTCGTTGCTGCTTTGTTAAAGCTGTTGCCATTTGACTGCCAAGGACTATTTGGTGACAATATTATGATTGTTTGACAATATAGAGTACAAATATCAGAAAAGAGGGCTTTATATATTGATTGATTGACTAATGACTAATTAAATTAAACAATAAGTAGATAAGATGAATTCGGATTAAAAGTCTTGGGTTAACAAACATCCACTATCAATAAATCAATTGATCATCGATTATCGTCTTTAATTCAATTACTCTCAAGTTACTCTATTGTGGAAATATGGCCTTCCTTCTTCCTCTTAAGTTTTGCCAACTAAAGCGAAACATATTAGAGGACCCTAATTATTGAATAATTTAAGCCAAACGTTCAGATTTAATTCAACAACATCATCAACAATCAAATAAAGCAATAAAGATAACGATCTTTAACACGCGCGGTTAACAATTCGAATTATATGTTTAGTGTCTACTTAATTTTAATAACGATGAAACACATATAAATTATTAGACTAAAGTTTGCTACTTTAGTCTAGATTAATTGAACAATTACGGATTCCATATCTAAACTTGCAATAGAATAATGAAAGCAATTACTAATTGATCAGATTAGCAAGAGAAACAATAATCATAAAATAAGAGCGAGAGACATAAACAATACTTGAAGAAAGAAAGAACAATCTCACAATTAATTAATTAATAGCTTCAATTGTTGATTCAAGAAAGGGAGGATTAGCTCCTTATAATTTTCTAAGAAAAAGCTGAATAATAATAGGTTTTTTGTTCTTCTCTATGATAGTAATGACAATCATCAAAACAATCGCAATAAGTCTTTGTATACTAACTTTCTAAAACAAAGCAATGAAATAAGGAAACTCGTCTTCGGTGATATGGCGACCCGCCAGGCGGCTAGCCACTCTAGCCGGCTACCGAGCTGCTTCATAATGGCATTCTGGACTCCTATGACGGCTCGCCTGGCTTGCCAGGCTAGCCTCCTACTCTGCTTGCTTGCTTGCTTCTCTAATCAAGACTTTATCATCATCCCGACTTCTTCTAGCCTTCAACTCGGGTTTGAGCTCTTACTTCATCAAACTTCTAAGCTCCGAACTTGTTTTCTACCTTGAGTTTCTATACTTGGGATAGCTCGGTACAACTATTTATTATAAGCACGAAACGAGTGCTAAACCTGAACACACACTATGCCGTTTAACGTACTGCATTTAGCTCCTCGAAAATCACTTAATCAACCGTCTTATCATTTATAAAACCCGTCCTCAGCTGTGATAATGTAGGCAGATAGGCAGACATAAGCTTTAATTCTGTAGTTTGTACTCATAAGTTCACGTTCCTATCGGCCACTCTAATTCTTGGTCCTATCTCTCTTTGTTGATTCTTTCTCAGTCTAATTTTTTTTCATCTGTAGCTTCTCGTGAAATTCAACGTTCCCGAGGAACAGATAGGGAAGTTATCTCGCTGGCATCGAATTGCATTGATACGCAAATTGTCTAGTGAACAAGCTGCCTCTGGAGTTAAGGTTGATCCAACAACTATTAGCAAGTTCGCAAGAGGCCAGCGGATGTCGTTCCTTCAACTTCAGCAGCAGTCTCGAGAAAAATGTCAAGACATTTGGGATCGACAAATGCAGTCTCTTTCGGCTGTTGAAAGTTTTGAAAATGAGAGTGATTCTGAAGCAAATAGTGACCTAGATTCTTTTGCTGGGGATCTTGAAAATCTACTGGATGCAGAAGAAGGTGAAGAAGGTGATGAGGACACCTTAGAAATGAAAATTTGCAAATCCGATGGAGTTAAAGGCCTTAAAGTGAGACGGCATCCGCCTCAGGTTCGGCAGGAAGAGGAGATGGAAGATGAAGTAGCTGAAGCAGCAGAGTTATGCAGGATGCTAATGGAGGGTATGCTTTCTGCAAGGCTATTGTCTTATATTGAATTTTCTTGTTGAAGACAATTGATGATGGTAATGCATACGTGATGTCCTTAAAATTATTAGAACATTTATTATACGATTGAACTTACTCTTTTTATACTTTCCAGTTCTGAAGCTGTTGCTTATCTTGTAGACAAATATGGAGAAATAAATTGTTTGCTCTTATTTATGGATGGGTCATACTTATGTATATCCCCCTCCCTTTTGGAGGTAGATGATGTAATTCACTATTAACTTAACATTCCATAATCCATATAATTGTATAAGTGTGTTGAAATCGGAATTACTTGGTATGTACTTGAACAATGAGAGAATGTCATCTGCAGGCGATGGTGCTAAGTGGAAGAAAAAGAAGAAAACCAGACCTGGTGGAGAGGCAGCTGAATTTACACAAGGCACTCAAAGGACTTTTGTTGTTGAAAATGCTACACAACTCAAAAGACCTAACACCATGGTCTGGCAGACTGATGGAACTGCTGTGCCTAATGACGTCTTGGGCACAAAGACAAATGATAATTTGAAGGAGGTAATGAGTATGGAGTAAACTATTATGTTCGTTCTCCAGCATTGATATGGTTTTATTTTGTTGGAATCAATATCTTATGTCATGAACTTCTGTTACATCACCAAGTTAAAAAATCTGACGATTATTTCTTGTTTCAGGTTGAAAAACTGCATTCTAAGAAGGCAATTTTTAAGAAGGCGAAAGTTGGAAAGAAGAATGAAGTAGTGCCTTTGGATCTCTCAAACAAAAAAATTAAGATAATGACTGATAATTCCGTGGTAAATGAGCTGCTTTATCTAATTTAGTGTGCTAATTTGAACAAGTGGTTGTCCTGTCTCATTATTTTCTGTCTTACTTACAATCACTATATGTTGCTAAGGATCTCTTTCATAGTTAAAAGTACCTTGCATGTGGTCCGCCCATGTGTGTGTCCCACATTGATTGGAAAGAAAGTGAGTTGGTCACTTCACAAACCTAGGAGCCTACTCCTCCCATTGCATGTAGGATTTTGGGGTGGAACCTGCTTTGGGCTTTTGATCTAGACTCTCTCCTCATTGTGGGTTTGGGCTTGTGGCCTAGATATATCGTATACTTTTAAATAAACTTTTACATGTGGAAACACCGAAACAGTTGATATTGACTGCCTAGGGTAGGGTATGACCGCAACAATTTGATATTGTTTGTTTCTCCTTTGGGCAGTGATAGCTTCTGGATTCTTAATATGCCACGGTGATTGTAGGCTGATGTGATTAAAATACGTTCCGTACGTGGTTGGTGTAGAGAGAGAGTATATATTACATCTCTAGTGAGCTATTTCTTAGTTAAATCTATCTTCTATTAATGCATGGAATGATTATCTTAACTTGCTTGCCTGCATATGATAACATTTGTCATACCTTTTTGAGGGCTGGTGCTTATTATGTATTATGCTTTACATTCGTTTTTGCTTATAAAATTGCAACTTCAACTATTTTGCACTTGATTTTGGCAGAAGAAACTTGTTTCTGTCTGAATTCCATGATTTTTATGGTGCCTTTGCATTTTTCTTGTCTCTAGTAATTGTTCATCTTCTTGATTCCCATCATTTGTGTGTCTGCTACTCTGCTTTGATGGCTGAAAGCCTGAAATGCTATAGCAGTGTAGCATCATTTGAAGATGCAAGATTAACCTGGTATCACCGTAACGATGAACTTTGAACCTGAGATATGTGTGCATAGACTATATGGACTGTAACTTGTAGAATAACATTCAGTCAGTATCAATTCTCGATAATATTTGCTGCTATTCATTAAATTGTGTGAAAACTATTGTGATTTTGTGTATAAATGCCAGCTTTTGGGAGTAAGATGCAGTTTTCCCTCAGACACTGGGGCGAAGCAACTCACACTTGATATTTACTGAAATGAATGATGACCCTCGGTGCTAATATCTATCTACTTTCTTCGTTTCTGTCCAGGGTATCAATAACAGGAAATCTGCCAGGGAGAGTTTTGTTTGTGGGGCCTGTGGTCAGGTTTGTACTTAAAAGACCGTCTTATTATCTACTTTTAAGGCTTATTTGATAATACGAACTGATTTTTTCTTATGTTATTAATAGCTTGGCCATATGCGGACCAATAAACATTGCCCCAAGTATCGAGAGGACCCTGATGCTCAAATGAGTAACACAGACGTCGAGATTGAAGCAGTTATACCTACAAGTCAGGACCCATCTCCGTCTCAGTCGAGGGTTCCTGTCAAGAAACCGATCCCTAGAAGTACAGCAAATAGTCCTCAAGTTGAAGATCCTGAAGGGGAGAAGTCTACTGTGAAGACCAAAGTTCTAAAAGTTAGATATGCGTCTTCAGATAAGGCTATTGAAAAAGTCTCGCTTGTTCCATCTATGAGTTCCGAGCAACCAAGAACGCCACACCCCGAAGTCGGTAACAAGGCGGTTCCCAAGGTTATTAAAATAGTAAGCAACAAAACAAAGCCTGATGATGTGCAGATTGAATCTCAAAAGCTAAATGTTGTTATACGGCCTCCAAGTGACACAAGTCGAGATCATCTTCACAAAAAAATTACCATTAAGCAACCTAAGAAGGATCAAATTATAAATTTGGACCAGACGAGCGAAGAAGGTGCTGATTTTGATTACAGGAAGACTAAGAAAATTATTGATTTGACTGGTGTTAGCTCAAGCAGACAGGAAGAAAGCATGGGTTTAGGCGAGGTAGCATCAAGGAATACCAAAATGGCTAGAAGAGCGTGGGAGGAAGAAGAGAAAAGAAGAAATATAGAGCGAATAAAAGAAGAACAAGCAAGGAGATTGTTTGAAGAAGAAATGAGGATGAGGGATGAGGAAGAAAAACTGGCCGATCTGAGAAGATATGAAGAAGATATTCGAATTGAAAGGGAAGAAGAGGAACTCCGCAAAGCCAATAAGAAGTTCAAAAAGAAGAGACCTAGTGAAATAAGAGATGATTACTTTGAGGGATTTCAGGGAAAGAGGAGTAACAGAACGTTGCCAGGAAGGGACAGGAGTGCTAAGAGGAAGATCAATGTTGAAGTAGGAAGGTATGAAGTGGGCTATAATCCGGCTTCTAAGCGGCGTAGAGGAGGAGAGGTATACTTCATTGGCTCCTTTTCTTTTTCATTCATCCGGATATACATACACAATTAGTCTTCAGCACGACGGTCTTGTGTTACAATAATGTGACTATGTGAGAGCATTTTGTCTAACAAAAACTCTACCTGTGTATACCCATTCACTTATTAAAAACTTTGTAACAGCCACCCCATTTTTAACTTCTACGACCACCTCATTTTGGGATTTGTCATTCTAATAAGCTTCTTGTGAGCTGTACTGGAGACTGACAATATGCTCATTATCAGTCTACAGAAATTCAGCAGTTGTCTTGTACTGCATATTACTGTGAAAATTATGATATTTAAGTTGCGACCAAAAATGCTGACAGGTTGGCCTTGCAAATATTTTGGAGGAAATTGTCGAAATCCTGAAAGAAAGACGCGAGGTCTCGTATCTTTTCCAAAAACCGGTGTCGAAGAAAGAGGCTCCCGACTATCTAGACATAGTTGAATACCCAATGGACCTTGCCACAATAAAAGAGAAGGTCAGACGTTTGGAATACAAGAATCGAGATGAATTCCGACATGATGTATGGCAAATTGCCTTCAACGCTCACTTGTACAACGATGGGAGAAATCCAGGTATCCCACCCCTTGCAGATCAGTTACTGGAGATTTGTGATTATTTGATACATGAAAAAGGTGATCAATTAGAAGAAGCCGAGGCTAGCATAAGTGATGCTTGACCTAATACTCGGTTATTTTTTTCATGGTCTGTTTTTTTTTTTCGATTTTCACATTTAGAAGCTTTAGCTTATTAGGTAGGTGATTCTGTTCAGGCCTTTTTTAGTCACTTTGTGCATAATTTGTAAGCTGTAACATTTAGGGCACTTACGATACCGATAATTTTGGTCCATATAAGCCTTGGCATAAGAATTAGGAGTATAAATTTGTAACAATACAGGATTGCTATCCCTTCTGTACATGATGATCAGATTAGGTTTCTTGTGAAGATTAACTCTAATCCCTAGACATGGATGGGCAAAAAGATATTGAACCCTCCATGATAAACTATATGCTATCACGTTTGATATTTTCATATTGTACTTAGTTTTTTGTGACATAGTATAACTATGCTACTATGCTCCTTGACTATTCCTTCAAGAGCTCTCTCGCTTATCTCTCGTGCCCCGTCTCCATGATTTTTATTCCCTTAAATTGGCTACCTTGTATTGTCAAAAGAGAAAAGAAAAATTGGCTCCCTTGGTTTTATTAGGGATTTATAGAGAATTTTGAAATTTTCTCTAAAATTATTTTGGAAAAAAAATTATCGCTTTGTTTGGTCTTTGGGTTTCATGTAGCAGCGATTTTGTACAAGCCTAGGAAGCTGAAAATTGTGATGTCGCTTAGCAAACATAAACTTGTAACTCCTAATGGCGATTATAAGCCTCTTTGATTAGCCTCATATTGCTTCCATATTTGCGATCCCTAATTATAATTTTATGTGAAAAGTGGGCTTTTTATTTATTTTACACATGTTGTAGTGTCATCTCCGGCCCCAACTCAATACTCAAGATTAGGAGAATTGCTAAGCACCTTCTGTATTCTACCTTCTCCTTTCACAACCGGTTAAAATATTATTTACTTTGCCCAATTTACTTGCAATAGGACCCTATACGATGTATATTAATTTAACCGATTGTGAAAGAGGAAATAGAAAAGGTCGGAGAGAACTAGACCTGACAAAACCGACCCGACCCGAATAACCCGACCCGATAAGGCTGACCCAAGACCCGAAAGCGACCCGGAATTACCTGACCCGAGGATGACCCGAAACCCGAATTGACCCGACCCGACCCAGACCCGACCCGAACCTTGACTGACCCGAAAGAGACCCGACCCAAAATAACCCGACCCGAAACCAATGACCAACAGACAACCCAATTTAAAATGATCCTAAATGACCCAATTTATTGTGATTAGGGGTGATAATGAGACGAGACGGCCCTCGTGCACCTCAAGCTTAGCTTGGTTCAAGTCGGCTCGTGCAAATTTGGCTCGACGCGGGCTTAACTCGAAAACTAACTTGATCATTTTGACCTGAAAATGGCCTAAATAAATCAGATATGAATCTAAAATGTCCCGACCCAAAATGACGCATACCCGAAATGGCCCAAACCCGAAGTGACCCAAACCCGAAACTGACCCAAACCCGAAAGCGACCCGACCTGACCCGGAAGATTGAGCAAACCCGAAATGACCCGACCCAAACTGACCCGTTTGACCCATTTGCCAGGTCTAGAGAGAACCCACCGTGAAGTCGTGAACTGACTTTGTAGACCACTGATTCAATTAATGATGTACTCATATGGATTCGTATACTCATTTCAAATCAAATCAAATCAAATCACTAATTAAATACCACTTTAAATATTTCCAACCAAATTTTCAAATTCGCATTATAATTACCAAAATGACGAGCATAGATTCTCATTTATAACGACCACTATCTTTCTTAAACTTAAAACATACTTTATTAAATACATATCAAATTACATGACAAGTTACCTAAAAAATGCCAATAATTCTCTATTATCCCCTTGATGTAATACTTAGTACTTACCCCGTCTTATGATTTAAGACGTATAGTCCATCTTGAGCAAGATTTCCCAGTTACTACTACATGACAAAAGCTCAAACCAAATCCGACCTCACCATATTTATGAATTATATTATGATCCAAATTCCAAAGGATCTAAGTAGTTGTTACGCACTCACCCAAATCATTTATGATCCGACAGGTCTTCATCCTTTTCTACTTATTTCTACTTCATTCCTCCCTTTTCTAGCCGCCATTTATATACACTTCTTCTTCTTCTTCCATAAACCTTCGATAACTCCACAACAATGGCGACCACCACCACTATCCCCACCATCTCCAAACTCTCCCACCACAAACCAACCACCACTCTTCTTCCCAAAATACCCTCTATCTTCATCTCCTTCTCTTCCACATCCCAATCCCCAACCTTCTCTCACCTCTCTCTCTCCTCCACGTCATCCACCCTCTCTCCACCTCAATGCAACCCGACCCCACCTCCTCCCACTCCAACCCGACCCGAATACCACCCGTCATCCATCTCCGACCCGAATTACATCCGAATATTCGACACAACCCTCCGCGACGGCGAACAATCCCCAGGTGCATCGATGACTCCTAATCAAAAACTAGACATTGCTCGCTTACTGTCTCGTCTCCGTGTCGACATAATTGAAGCAGGTTTCCCTGCCGCCTCCAATGCCGACCTTGGCGCCGTCAAGGCTATTGCTATTGAGGTCGGTAATGCGGTTGATGAAGACGGGTACGTGCCGGTTATATGTGGATTGTCGAGGTGTAATAAGGCTGACATTAATGCTGCTTGGGAAGCTGTTAAGTCTGCTAAGAGACCGAGAATTCATACTTTTATTGCGACCAGTGATATTCATTTGTTGCATAAATTGAATAAAACTCGAGCCGAGGTTATCCAAATTGCGACTAGTATGGTTGCCTATGCTAGGAGTTTGGGGTGTGATGATGTTGAGTTTAGTCCTGAGGATGCTGGCAGGTAGTACTCCTCCTTTTTCATTTGAATATGATACGGTCTTATATGTGAAACCGATTCTAGTTATGTTATTGTGTTTGATTACAGGTCGGATTGAGAGTTTTTCATTTGATGAGACGGTCTTACACGTGAAACTTATGTTTTTGTTGTGTTTGTTTGAATGTTTGATGACAGGTCGGATAAAGAGTTTTTCATTTAATGAGACGGTCTTACATGTGAAACTGACTCTATTTATGTTATTGTGTTTGATTGATTACACATATGAAACTGTCTCATATAATTACTAGAGTGTGAATTGGTTTTGTAGTGAGCGACTTCAGAAGGAGGGGTATACCTTAGAAAACGAAAAACATAGGGTGCCACATAGTATATCCCAAGAAAAAAGAGAGGAAAAAATGAAAAGATAAAAAGAATGGCGATATTACTAGGGTATAAATTGATTTGGTAGTGACTAGGGTACAAAGAAGAAAAGATAAAAAAAAAAAAAAAAAAAAAAAGGAAAAAGGTTGGAGCACATTCTCCACTAAGCTTGAGTGGAACTTTCTGTGGAAAGTAAGGATGCCTTGGTTGGATCACTAGGTAACTCTTAAGGACGGCAATATCCTTCTTAAGATATAAACGGGTCATATATGCTCCCATGTGCAGATATAGGATTATAGGACAAACCTTTTGTTAATCCGTAGACTTCCTTTTGTCTCATCTAGTATACTTGACGCGTTTTAAGTTTAAGACTCATATTGCCGTCTTGAACAAGAATTTGTGTCGTTTGATAGCTTAGGTAAGTTATGAGGTATATATAGATTAATGAAGTAGTAAAAACTAATACTTCCTCCGTCCCAGTCATTTGTTTTATCTTTTTTATTCGTTGGGAGAGGTAAACAAATGATTGGGACAGAGGGAGTACACCGACTTGCTGAATATTTTGGATCTTGATAGTTGAACACTCGAACAACTTAGTGTACGTACATAGGGGAAGGTTGTTGATGTATATTGCTGACGACTTGAGGTGTTTGAAGATCGCTACAACGCATTGTGACACACTAAAGACGGGTGTCGTTAAAACCGGTAATTAGCACACCAATTTAACAATTTATAAATACCTAACAAACACTAGACTAAACTCTAATTAAGGTAGTAAAGCGAAAGTAAGTGTCGAACCCAAGAGAAGGCAAAGATAAAGCTAAGCAAGACTAAACTAAAGACTAATCACTAACTAAGAGTCTAATGACGCGATTAACAACACAAATTAAAATATTAACACAATGAGTATTTAACAATGGTAAACGATGTTTAACATGAAACAAGAGAGATTTGAGTAGAGTAATGACATAAAAGTGTAAAAAAATGCAAACTTTACTAGCTTGACAATATGATAAACACCTAATATGCAATGGATTATCAATAGATGAGACAAATTGGTGCAACTCCACTATTCAAGGAACAATCACCCTAGGTTTATGCAAGAAATACCAACCCGTAAATTATTAGCCTAATTATACCCTTAATCCCACAATTAGTGACTAATATCTAAGCCAATACATCATCACCTTCCCTACCAAGTCATCTAGTATCTAAGCCAACACTTAGACAAAAAGATAGAGACTTTAAGAGCCTACAAAGCTTGGAATCAAGATTAGGAATACCCTAACACTAATCTAAGCCAATTAGTGAAGAATATCAAGCATTACTTACTCACACAATGCAAAAACTAAACCGTATAATGCAAAATACGAGATTGCTACAGCATGTGGTATAAACTAAGCCATTCACACAACACTAGCATAAGAAGAATGAATGAACATAAAGATTTTCAACTCAAATGTTTAAACTTTCAACATTAAAACAAGACAAAGTAATGCTACTAATAATATAAATAAGGGGTTGAATTCTTACAAAACAAAGGAAAGGTTGAACCTTTCTAGTGGAATTACACCAAAAGATGGGTTTAGCTCTCCATTAAATGAGGAAAGCTCAAGTCTTTCTTAGGAAAGCTCTCCACCTCAGCCTGCGGTTTCAGCATTGCAACATGTTTTGGCGAGAGCCATATCTCTCTCGTTTCTTGGTCATTTGAGGCGTGAGACCTACCGTTGGAAAGCTAAGAGGATAAGCTATCACCTCCATTTGACCTTGCATCGATAGGAGGTCTCTAGCTCAAGATATTGCAATTTGAAGTTGACCCTAGTGAAAGAGTTTTCAACTCTTCATTTTGGCTCTTAATTGTGCATGTTAAGTCTTTAAATCTTCCTTTTGCTTGCTTTTCTTGACTTTGAACTTGCTTGACCTTGGTTGACTATGGCTCGGGTTTGATCCTTGACTTTTGTTGACTTTGACGGTGTGACTCTTGACTTTATTAAGAACTTGCTTTGACTTCACCAAATAATGCACAAAACCAATTCTCTCAAGGCACATAACATACAACAACAAAAAAGTCACAAGATTACAACCCATTACACAATAACCAATACATATCATCAACCCATTTCCAAAATAAGCCAAGAAGATGGAATTACAGCAAAACACTATGACATGTGCTTAATACAAAACTAGTGTTAATGGCGCATAAATTACCTTTAATAGGCAACTAAATTACCCTAATTGACACGACTCAATTTGACGTTGTCACATTGTGAGCCATTGTGTTTGAACTTTGAATTATAACACTACTACTAATCTACTATACTGATTGATTTGTCCTGGTAAATAGATGAAAACTGTTTAATTTGTTTCTGGATTATCTAGTTCATTAATTCTCATGGAGCTTGCATTATTAAAATTTAGCAGCATCCAATCAAGACATATAGTTAATGGTTGAATAGTCCACTTGATCAGGAATGAGTATTGTAGATAATCTCACATGTGAACTCAACCGAAATGCTTTTTTTCCTTCTCATTTTTGTAGATGGATAAAGAGACCGTCTTATATATGTTATTGTGTTTGATCACAGGTCAGACAGAGAGTTTCTTTATGAGATTCTTGGGGAAGTTATCAAAGCTGGAGCAACAACTCTAAATATCCCTGATACAGTGGGTTATACTGTCCCTAAAGAGTTCGGAGAGTTGATTGCTGACATAAAAGCTAATACTCCTGGAATTGAGAATGTGATCATCTCAACTCATTGCCAGAATGATCTAGGACTTTCTACTGCAAACACGGTTGCGGTATGTTGTCAATTGTTAATCATGCATAGCATTACTTATACAGAAATCAAGAAAGGATTAGAGGTTGTGTACTTTCTCAATGTAGGGGGCATGTTCTGGCGCAAGACAATTAGAAGTCACAATTAATGGAATAGGAGAGCGGGCAGGAAATGCTTCACTTGAGGAGGTGTGTTTTTGCTACATAATAATATCGAAGGACCGTTTTCGACTTATTCAGTGAGTCTTATATGGGTCCGTCTCACGCATGAGACCAGCCAATTTTTTTTGTATTCTCAGTAATTACATGGCTAATGGGTTGGGCTTCACTTGTGTAACACACTCCCATAATTATTTGTGCTAATTATTGGTTTAGATAATGTATGTTTCTGTTTCTTTGGGATTTTATCATAATTTCCTGTTCTCGTTCCTGAAAGCAAGGTTGTCATGACGTTGAAGTGCCGTGGGCAATCGTTGGGTGGTTTATACACTGGGATTCAAACAGAAAATATAGTCAGAGCCAGCAAGATGGTAATTTACAAATACCTCCATATATCGTTCATCTCATTTCTTATTTTTTTTTTACTGTAGCTCATGCCTAACATTTTCCCTATTTCCTTTTTTGTCTAGGTGGCGGAATATTCTGGACTACTTGTGCAGCCTCATAAAGCCATAGTTGGAGCTAATGCTTTCAAGCATGAGAGTGGAATTCACCAGGTATATTCCGCAGATAGTGTGAGATTCATTGCATTTATATTTTAGTACGTGCTTAGTGTAGCTAAAATCCAACAAATTGATTAAACTCTGTTCACCTTCTTATGATTGCGTTTCCACACTCCGTTGCAAGAGTGTTTTCTCTTCCTATTATCAGATGTGCCAAGATGTACTCTTCTAGTCAAAATGATATCCAATTGTTCAACTGACTGGCTTTTCTTTGGTGTATAGCATGGAATGCTGAAACACAAAGGCACATATGAGATTATGTCCCCCGAAGATATAGGGCTTCAGCGAGCTGATGAATCCGGCCTTGTTCTTGGTAAACTCAGGTACGTATTTTTCCATTTCTTTTCTCATGTCAAGTATATGCTTTCATTTCCTCAGAGCCATGAAGTGGATTTTGACTTTCCGTGTATAAATCTTAATATATTAACAAATTCTCATCATAATATGGCTTAATTTCCCAAAGCTAAAAATATGCTGTATGTTGCACCCTTCAGTTTGATTGTACTACTAGATGCCTCCTTAATTTCCACTATAGAGAAGTATTGTTGGTCCTTAAAAAAACTAATTACTGGACTATACAAGTATAAGATATACACGTGCCATGAAATTGTTTTGCGACTGCTTCTCTTTAGCATCTTGTTTAAATTGAAAGCAACCATGTCACTTAATGTTTGTTTTTTGCTGTATACTCTGAACTCTTCGTGGATTATCATTCCTTTTTGGCATACAATTCCCGTTTAAAGATACCAGTTTCCTGTTTTTGTGTTTTCTGCAGTGGGCGCCATGCATTGAAAAAGAGACTTGAGCAGGTTGATTGTTGTTTCGTCATTTAACCTCAATTGTTTTACACATGTAAACTCTTTTGTTGTTGTCTGATCAGTGATCACTTTGGCTCTTTTCAGCTTGGGTACTTCTTTGAAGGCAAGGAACTTGACGACATCTTTTGGCGCTTTAAAACTGTTGCTGAAAAGAAGAAGGTAATTTCACTTATGTTATGGAGTAATTAAATGATTTGGCATTTTCTCTCTTCATTGGTAGCTAAGGGTTGTTTAAATATAAAATGGAGTATGGAACATTTAAAAATGTGATGCCATTAATGTTTGAGTATGATGAAGTTTGTGTTTCTGACCTTTCTGTATAAATTATTCAAATTGTTTAAAATTGAATCATTGGCAATTAAGAAGACAAATTCTAGTAACTATTCGCAGCTGTCCTCAAATTTATGATGCTGAATTGTAAAGAGCTTGCCGACCATCTGTTGACTTACACTATTGCCATTTTTTGGCATTATGATTCTGTATTTAATTGTCATAATAAACAATTTGCTTCTCCAGCATGTCCTGGATGAAGATATTGAAGCCTTGGTGATTGACGAGCTTTTTCAGCCACACTCATTTTGGTCCCTGAAAGATCTTCAGGTAAATTATTCGAGCAAATATGGTGGTCATCATTTTCTTCTTATTCTCATCTTAAGGTTGAAGATGAATCATTTTATTAAATTCCATGGATATGGGGCAGGTTACATGTGGAACTCTTGGACTTTCTACAGCGACTGTTAAACTCGTTGATGCTGATGGGAAACAATATGTTACCTGTTCAGTTGGAACAGGACCAGTTGACTCAGCATACAAAGCTGTTGATGAAATTGTTAAGGTATGAAGTGTTTTAAAAACGGTTTTACGATAAGGTGTCGTAAAATCATCCAATAAATACACACATATGAATGATAAATCATGTTAGTTACTAAAAGTTATTTTGACAAGACTATTCGGTACAAATAACATGCGGTTTTATAATACTCCAAACTTGTGAATAGCTGCCTATAAGTAAGTACGGGCGTGATCTGAGTTTATGTGCACATTCACAAGATTGCGTACTGATTTAAGTCAATGTACCAAAAAAACTTATGGACTTGTGCTAAAGTGTTATTTCTCTTTCTGGTTCATGCATAACTTTCATCTTGCCTTTTTGCTCAGAGAAGTCAGCAGTATTATACTCGTAATTAATCTAGCCTGGTCCTTTGTCGCCTTTCTATATTTTATCATTGACTTGTGTATCTTTTTTTTTTCTCTATACTCTTTTTTAACTCTATTTTTGTTGAGAAATTAGTTTCATTATCATTTTGAGTGTCCTCTTCCATAAAGTAAAAAGGTTTCCGCATTTGCTTTCAGTGAATGTACGACGACTGTAGGTATGAGCTTATTGTTGAAACATACTTTAAATTTGACCACGGATTATGTTTTTGTTATGTAGACGTGTCCTGTATACTGATTTTAGGGCAAAAATCTGGTGTTTAATAAGCTGATTCATGCCAAGTCGGACACTCCAAAATATTTCCGTGTCTGACATTGGTACCCAAAGTCTGAGTAAAGTAGATCTCTACAAGTAGAGTAGGTCAACTCATTCTGCCTTGATGACAGGAGCCGGTGACTTTGATGGAGTATTCGCTATCAGGTGTAACAGAAGGCATAGACGCTATAGCTACCACAAGAGTCGTAATACGAGGAGATCATGGCTTCACAACAACTCATGCTTCCGGAGATATAATCAACCGAACATTCAGGTAACTTTTGTGCTGTTCAATTTCTGATATTCTAATTTGTTTTCCTGTGGTGTTAACGTGGTGTATTCTGCATTTTTGGCAGTGCGAGTGGATCGGAGGTGGATATCGTGGTCTCAAGTGTCCGAGCTTATGTTAGTGCCCTAAACAAGATGTTAGCTTACAAGAATAAGCCTAACCTCAGAGAGTCTGCTGAAAATTCTCGTGTCTCTGCTGTTACATCGCCAGTTGCTAGCGTATGACACTCAAAATTGAATTTTGGTTTTTTGTAAAAATGGGTGTAATTTGCATTTGTTGTAAGCACTAAGCAGGTTGTATGGGAATGGGACACATTGGTGTTTATTTTCAGGTTACTAGATTAAGGACTCTGTACCAATTGTACCCTTTAGATCCAAAAAAAACTCTAATATTAGAAGCATATGGATGAAACGAAAGACTACTGTTCTGAGTTCGTACTATTGTCAACGTTCTCTCCGATTTATTTATAGAAAACTGGGGAAGTGGCGAGGATAATTCTGGCAAAACTACACAACTGACTTCATTCGAATCCGAAATAGGCGAAGAAAGCAAACGGGTGCTTACACTAGTTTGATGAGGGGAATCATTGTCCTTTTATGCATCCCTTGAGGAAAAAAATTGTCTTATACAACAACTGTTGTGAGAGATATTAACAGCAATTTGATATGAAATTGGACTCATAATTTGCACATTGTAGTATCTTGGTAAAAAGGTTGTAACGGCCACCGTATTCCGTGCAATTTTGTAGACTATCACGTATTAGCTAGTGTTACTTAAGGCGTAAGTATCCGTTTTAAGCATATGACGCAAATTTTAACCCACATGGCCACGTATGACAATTTTTTTGTTTTTCCGTAGGTATTCTGCTTTTGTCTTATTCATCCACTTGGTATATTTGACGCGTCTTAAGTTTAACATAGACGTATATACATAAGTCTTAAATGAGAATTTGCCATCACGTATTTAGGTTTTAGAATCTTTTCATCGAAAATAGCGACACCAATTTTAAGTGTTATTTTAAGTTTCATCGAAAATAGCGACAACCATTTTGTTTAAAAAATAAAGTATTTGTCGTTTTGGGTTGATTTTGAAAGTATTTGTCAAAATGATGGTCACGTAGGCTTGGGTAATGATAATGATTGTCATTTTTAATGGCGTGTTTGCCTTGTCAATTTCAGTAAATTTGCATTTTTCTACTCATTAGAAACACGTCATTGGTAATGATAATGACGTGTTTGTTTCGTATTTCAGGTTTTAAAACCCCGATTTTACATAAACACTAATTTCAAAATCAACCCAAAACGAGAAATAGGATTTGACATTTTCTTACAAATTTAAAACCAATACAAATTGATAAACCCTAACTCCCAAACCTAAACAATTAAACCCTGTCCACCTCCTCCTCCCATACCTAAACCTTGAAACCCTGCAACAATGGCGGACATAGTTCACTACCGTCTAGAGAAAACGTTTCCAGAACTCGAAGACCTCGAAAAGCGCGCCATATTCACCCGAAGTGAAATCCGAGAAATCGTCAAAACTCGGCGAAACTTTGAGTACAAAGTGAAGAGACCAAGTCCATTGAAAGAAGATTTCTTGGAATTCATTGAATATGAGAAACAAGTTGATAGACTTAGGAGATTGAGAAAGAAAGCAATTGGTAATGGTGATAAGAAAAGGAAGAAGTCGTCGGTATCTGATCTTGCTGGTGTTCGTCGTGTTATTGATCTTTATCGGATGGCGACGAGTCGGTTTAAAGGCGATATTGAGCTTTGGTTTCAGTATTTGGAGTATTGTAAGGAGAAGAAAAATGGTAGAATGAAGAAGGTATATTTATCAGGTTTCTGTTTCATAATGTACTTCCCCCGTCCCATTCATTTGTTTACCTTTATGCGCGTATAATTTGCAAGGAGTTTTTTAATCAAACGTAAACAAATGATTGAGGCGGAGTGAATAATTTTTTTTTATTGTTGTTATTGTTGTTGTATGATTGGATTCATGTTTATTTTATCGGTATTAGTGTGTGCAGAAGGCGATTGAGGATGATGTGTTGTGTTTTGAGCTTTGTTCGATTAATTTTCAGAAATCGGGTAGCTACAGTTTGAATATTCAGCTGTAATAGGATTAAGTTTCGGTTTTGATTGTGGTTTTAGAGGTTTTATTGCATTACACCAGTAAAGTAGGGTCGTGGTGAATCTTTAAAACCTTTACAAAATGGTCGTGTTTTGCAGTTTGATGTTGCTATTTTGATTTAATACCATGGTTTCAGCTAAACTATGGTAGTTGAGGTTTTATGCGTGAAAGAAGCTTTATAATAGTTTATTAGAGCATTAAGTCTCGTTTTGGTTGAGGTTTATAGGTTTTATCACATTAGACCAGGAAAGTAGGGTTGCTCTGAATCTTTAAATTCTATACGAAATGGGTACATTTCAGTGTCACAGGATCAGAGCTTTGTTCTAATTCCATTGTTTGAGCTGAACTATAATTTGATAGTATTGAGGTTTATGCCTGAAAGAAGCTTTATATTTTTCTAGTGCATAAGTGTAAGCTCGATGATGTCCACCCAGCGATTTTATACCTGACTGGCATTGTGGGAAATAATTGTTTAGTGGATTCATTTTTTTCCTTCCAAGTATTTGTTATGGTTTGTGATCTAGCAAATTCCTTTGTCTTTTCTGATAATAGTTTTTATTCCAACTGTAAAAAGGCTTTGGCTGAAGTGATGCGATTCCATCCTAAAGTACCTGCAGTGTGGGTCTATGCTGCTGCTTGGGCTTATGATCATGACTTGAATTTCGAGAGTGCATTATCGCTTATGCAAAGTGGTCTTAGAGCATGCCGGAATTCGGAAGATCTCTGGGTGGAGTGTGTACGTTTAATACTTACACACCTTAATAAGTTAAAAACACGTAAGATTATGCTAGGAGAAGATAATAGTACACTAGTTGTTGATAATAAACTTAATGAAGAAAAGAAGTGGCGTGATGAAAATGAAGATTTATTCATGTCTCTTGATGATGAAAGTGGAGCAAATGTTCAAAACAAAGATCATGATAAATGGGATACACTCTGTGTTACTGTTTTGCAAGAAACGTATAGAGAAGCTGTCAAAGCTCTTCCATCTAGTTTCAGTCTGAGAAAAAGGTTTCTTGAGATAGTGGAAGCTACAAATTTGGGGCATTTAGAAGGGGTACGGACTGAGATACTAGATGACATGCAGAAAGATTTTTCAGGAGGGCCTGATTATTGGGTTTGGCGTGCAACACTCAAGCTAACTGACCCACAGACAACTCTTGATATCAGCAAAGAAGAGGGGCGTTTGCAGGCTGATGAAGTTATTAAGGTATGTGGCTCTTTAGTAGTTCTCTCTTTTCATGTAGATGTTATCCTCATCAACTGTACAATTTTTAACAGCTTTGATGGAGGTCGCAATTCATGCCTGAGATTGCCTCCGTAACCCAATATAAAATTCACTTTTTGTATATGGGTCCCACGGGTTGTCTTTTCATATGTAAATGTCACACACTTGTGCCTTTTTGTAGCTGAGCTGCATGAACGTCACCCCCTTGATATAATTTTCTTAGTAAATAAATATGTATGTGTGGTTTATATGGAAATCATGTGATCACATAAAAAAAGGAAAGAAACTGACTTGGTCAATGGTGTTAAACTGTTAATAGAGTTCCTTTGGGGCACGTTGAAAAGTGAAAGAAATTGACTCGGTCAATGGTGGTCTTAAAGTTAACTTGGGGATATTTATGATAGTGAAACTTGCTTGGATGCTCAACTTGCTCAAAAGCTCAGCGGGATTGTTTGTATAACGGGTTCCTTGAACTAAATCCAAAAAGCTTTTAAAACTCTTTGCGGTTCCGTTTTCATGAAGTAACCTATGGATGACTAAATGGCTTGTTTTCTGTGGAGAGTAGAATGGGGAAACCTCTCAAGTATTGTGAGGAATAGCTTACATACATTGGACCACCTTAGCTCTCGTTAAGCACAATCCTCTTTTGATGATGAATGGATTCCTTAATAACCCGGAGTATATTTTAAAACTTGTCTTCAGATAACATTGCATGATCATCAATTGTCATCTTGGTAAAACTAAAAATTTTTAGTTTGCAAAATTTTAAAACATAATTTTCCTTAAGGAATTCCGCAGGAGTCTCAACATGTAATACTACACATTTTTATAGTTGTATTAATGTATTCTACTTTGGCAAGAATCTCCATGCCTAGTTATTCGTTCTAATTTACACTGAGCTATGCGATAATTAGCTCACCCTGAAAAAAAAGGGGTTATGTATTATATCCCAGTTTGCCTAATGAACTCTTTTCGTTTGCATATGCTTCTATTCATTAATTTTTCCGTATGTCTAGGTATATGAAGAAGCTATTGATATTTTACCATCAGCTGTTATGTTTGAGAAGTATATCAATTTTTTGATAGAGATTATCAATCTGAAAGGAGAAGAAAAGCAAAATGCCGAGGTTTCAGGTGTATCAGATCACACAGACGCATACGTTTCACATATTGTGAGGGTTTTCACGAAAGCTGAAGCCCTGGGGTGTCTGAATGACGATCTGGTTTGCCTGTACATAAAGTTTTATCTTAATATGGATAAAACTGATGAAGCACTGAAGTTAGCAGAGAACTTCTGTGAGGGAATTTTCGCAGATGCCAAACAGTTATGGGTTCTTAGGGTCACCGAACATATGAAGTGTGCTACCAAATCTGGAACTATTTCAAAAGATGCTATTTCATCTGTCTTCAACCTCTTCAAAAAAATGCTGAAAAACATAGCTGTGTATGATGACGAGAACTTGTGGTTCAAGGTATGTAATTACCGTGTTTTATACGTTAGTCAAAAGAAAGGCTATTTTAGGATTAAGGCTTTGATGTTGTTGTTGTTGCAAAGAAATAACCTTTGTCATTGAATTTATTTGAAGTTTATTGCAAGAATTCCTGATTATATCAAGTTAATGGTGTAGGCCCTTGACTTCTTTGCAAAGAACAAGAAGTACTTTGGAAAGTTGTTGGATCTTTGTATTAATTTGCTTACAAAAGATGGTGGCACAGATAATGGGTTCTCTCTCCCGGCTACTCTTGTTAAATTTGTTTGTGAGAAGGAAGGAATTCATAAAGCAAGAGAGTTGTATAAGCGGTATGTAGTTACAAACTTGTTATGTCCTTTTAAATACCTCGTATTATGTGTATCTATCTATTTGTTAGTATTCCTACATTGAAAAATGAGGTATAACTAATAAGGGCTTATAAAGTAGTATATGGGTTTGTGCAGTCAGTCCTCACCGGTGCACCTAGAATCCTATACCCATTTCATTTTAAGTGGAATCACGGCTTATCTGGTCATATTGTCTTTTTTACCCACTTTCATAAGCTGTTTGTGGCTAGAAATGGGGTGTAGTTATTGACGCCATTTCACTTATGGGTTACCCAAAAACAATCTCTGTGTTTTGAACACTTGCAGAGTCTACATATGACCCCTTACCCCTGCCATAGAAAACCCTTGAGGAAGCAAAGTAATGTTACAGTTGCTGTTACAGTTGCTGTCTTTTCTTCCCACATTGTTCCTCAAACTGCTAAAAAAGTGTCAGACATAGGTAGGTAGGTATCTGAGGATTTCTGTTACGAGTATAACTGTTTAACATTGCAATGCTGAGATATGGTCATATTGTTCTTTTGACTTACAACTGGACTGGTCTCAACTAGTGTGTTATACTAGTCTTGGGTTGTATGTAACTCTTAAGCTGTGTTAACAAGTTCGTGGATGACCTAAAATTTAAATTGCATAGATGATTCCATTCAGTGACTCTACTTCAAAATAAAACAAGCGGATGAAGTTTAGTGATTCATTTGGCTTTATTCCTCATAATCTAAAGCCAAAACATAGCAAGTCTTAGGCTCCATGAAAAATGGAAATGAAGAAACAAATGATCAAATTAATGAAAACTAAAATACGACTCTCATGTAGCAGGGTCTCTGCTAATGTAATTTGCATATGAAGGACTCTAGGTTTGTGTAGTCCTGGCCGACATTCATGGAGTCATGGGCGAACAAAAGAGTGAACTAATCTTTGCTTTCTTTCTTATCCTCTACAGCCTTATTACCTTGCCTCATCCAGGATTGGGTTTATATAAACACTGCCTAGAGCTGGAGTTTTCAATAGATGACGAAGAAAGTGTTGCTAATGCAAGGAAGTTGTTTGAATGTGCTCTTACAACATATAGCCAAGATATCAGCCTGTGGCGAGACTACTATTCGATGGAGATGAAAGTAAGTTCTTATGTACATTTTTGTTTTCAAGTGAACCTTTTTTTTTTTGGAAATTAGAGGTGGGTTTTGATCATGGTATTAAATCTTGGATTTAGATTTGTTATGGGATCCAGTCATTTTGGCGTGATCCTTGTTGTTGCGCTACAAATGTGGTGGGTTGTGCCTCAAAATGGGTCATGGCAAACCTCAAAACCTTGACAATTCGGTTGCAATATGATTTCACAACCAGATCTCATGCAGTGATCCTTATTGAATGCCATATCAGGGTTCTAATTATGTTTATAATGATTTGATGTTGCTTATGCAGACGGGTACATCAGAAACCTCTAGTGCCGTATATTGGCGTACAAAGAAGACTCTTGGAGACGCTTCTGCACTTTCTGCCTCTATTATTGCTTAGAAGGTTTCTAGATACAATCCGGAAGTTGATGATATGCCCTGCACCAGTATACCAAATGGATACCGACCTGTCACGATTTACTGTGAACTTCTGAACAAGCACATCAGGGTTCTGCATGCAGATGAGCAGTACAAAAGGGGTTTTCTACCTTGTTTTTGATGTTCAGAGGTTGATTTCACTGGTTAACTTTGCAGACCACATTGTTAAATCATACACTTTTTTTAGTAGAAAATATAATGCTATCAATTAAATTTTTCCATCTTTTATTAAGTTGGTTTGTACTTAATTTCACTAAAAAATTTCTTAGGTTGTTACAGCCAATTGTCATAACACTCCATTGGTTCTACTTTGTTGTATCATGTATGAGCTTGTTTTTTTGCACAATTTTTGAGGAAAGTAGATAAAGTAGAGTTTTTAACTTTACCTAAATTGTTATTATTTTAAATCTTTAATATCTGTTTTTTAATTGATTTCAAAACTTATATATTGAGTATTTCCATAGCACATTCGTAAACAAATTTAACCACTGCTGAGGTTTCGGTCATAGTAGACTAAAAAAGTCAAATTTAACGTTACCATGTGTACAAACTTGATTTTTTTGGTACTCTTGACGAGTTCTAACGATGACACGTGAATTCTCCGAAATAAAACAATGCAAACGTCGACTGTAAAATCGGTCTTTGTTACGATGTGTCCATCTTACCTATAGTAAGCAACTAAGCACCATTTAAAAGATTATTAAAGTACCAATGAAAAGCCTACGACAAAGTCATTGATTTAAATGGATTTCACGACGTGCACTAATGCTTCTTTGAGAAAAAAAATTGATTATTTTATTACTTATAAGTTATATTAATCTTAATATATGATGATGATGATCGCATGTGGCAAACAAACACTCGTAAAAAAAGTTTACATGCCATCATTCATCATTATAAACTATTTTGCAAGGTACGGTTTCTATACTTTCCACCAAAGTATATACTCATAATGTAATGCAACTCTTCAAATTATTACTTCATGTCGTTTTTTGTGTTTTATAATCTAATGTTATAAGTTACTTTATGAATTATGATGTATGTTTGTCTCGAAAAATTATATGCCTTTTACTTCCGCTCATATATTTTAAGCATTAATTGTATAAAATCGTTTTATACAGGTGTTATCGTAAAACCAGGTATTTTGTAATATTTTACCTGAAACAATCTCAGCTAATTAACTTTTTTTTTTCCATTTTAAGGGTATCAGCCTATCAGGGTCTTTGACTTACGGTTTTGAAATGTTTTATAACCAAACCGTTTTGCAGTAGACTTACTAGATTTTAAGAGCTATAAAACCGTCAAAAAAGCGTTCGATCAGCGAGGATATAACCCGTAAAACGAAGGTAATGGATGTATTGTTAGCTTCTTTTCCCCAAGAAAGGTGAAAAAAGATAAAGGATGTTAGAGAGCTGTACAACTTTACTTTGTCCAGCTTTTGAAGAATTTGAATGAATTGAATACTTTTAATTAAGAACAATAAAGAAAAGAAGAATCATGTGAAAGTGAACTAAATAAATACATAAATAAACAAGTTTTCTTGTATTCACTTTTTTTTTTTTTTTTCTTTGAATTTTGTTGGGGTGTTTCTCTGGTTTATGTAGGTACACAAATGATTTTTGTTGTGATATCAAAGACTGTTTCTTTCATCTGTAATTCTGTATGCTCTGTTCATGCAGGATCCAACTACATCTAAAACAAGGTTTGTACCAACTCTTTTTTTAGTTATTTGTATTTAAAATTGCTTGTTGTATATTCTTGGTTCTTTGCAAATAGAGTTGGGAGTGGGTCGTGCCGTGTGCTGGTCCACTGAGCTAGAAAAAGAAAATGGCATGACCCAAGTGCGGGAAGGTGGACTTCGTGTCATGTCGTGTCGTGCCGTGTTTGGGCGTGCCTAAGCAATTCTTCTACTTTAGCCATTGTTTCTTAGTATTTCGAGCGTGCCATACCTAGGTGAGCGTGAATTAGGCACACTCTTTTTTCTCAAACTTCAAACTTCGGCCCAAGCAGAGCCCATGGCCTATGGCGTACCGTGTCGTGCCGAATCCATGTCGTGACAAAATTGGCCATGGGTCGCTCAACGAACCGCGTACTACTTCCATCTCTAAATGCAAATGATCTAATGTCATCGACGTGAATGACTTTAGTGGTTTAAATCATCGAAATGTTATAATTGTCGGTGTTTGGTTTAACACTCAATTATCTTTCCTACATTTCATTATCACAATAACCGATTCAAGGGATGTTAGTTTGAATTAGTCACTTATTAATGGATTTCACGTTATTTTTTGGAATAAACAATCTTAATTTTGTTTTCTTCAAGAAAGTAAATTAACTTGTTTCCAAGAGGTTTTCATACCGAAAAAATAAAAAATCGAAAATGAGACAATTGTACATTTCATATATACTTGTATGATATAAATATGTCATATGCATGAATTGTTTGTATCTTCTTATTTATAGTCAATTGTGCACTATGTTTCAGAAAGCCTTGGTATCAAAGAGCAGTAGAGATGTCAACAATATGGAAAATACTCTTCAGATCACCAACAAAAGCAAAATCCACCCTATGGAAAACCATTGAATCCACAGAAATCCCGAGTTCGAATCACGGAAAACAAAAACTTAGAAAAAGCACTTCTCAAAGGATAGCAACATCCTTCACAAGAGTATGCCTATGTGCTCCAATTTCCTCTTACAATGAAGTGTTCCAAGTTGATGTTCCTCCTAGGCGGAGCTACAGCTACCCGAGATCTAGTTCATTTTCGTCTCCACAACGTGCCATTTCACGTGAAACGGTGAGGAGTTATAGTGCAAGACATAGCACAGAAGGTCGGAAAATTTTTCGAGGTAAATCATTGACTGATAATCTTCTAATGAGGAGATTTGTGGTTGAAGAGGAAGCTATGGTGCAAGTCAGGAGACGAAATCAAATGGAAATTGTTAGGAAACGAGCTGCAGCCAGACGGAAAAAGCTCGGCCCTAGCCCTCTTAGTAGAATGGTTATTGCTGAAGATGAACAAGAGTGCTAAAAATTATTTGAATTGAACTTCCTCTTTCACTTCACACATTTTTTTTATACTTAGTTTGTTCAATTCCCCATTTCTCTTGTGCATCTTCCCATTCAAATATTATGATTTGAGAAGCCATGTGTATTCGATTTGGAAAATGAAATTATGTCACGGAAATGTATAACTCGACCTGAGTGATCAATAATGGCTAATTTGATATTACCCTAAGTTTATCGGTTACAAACGACATAAACCTTAAGAAATGATCCATGCACCCAAGTTGATCTCGGCCTGTACCAATTCGAAAGACTTGTTTGTCGAGTCTGCTCAAGGTCATAATTTCCAAAGGGTTCGTTGCTTATATTGAGATATCGGGAGAGAGCTATCTTACCATCTCTCAGCCAATACGATGTTGGTCAGTTTTTCAATGGCTCTCCTGAAGACAAGAACAATAAGATAAAGATACGCTTCGTTGAGCATATCACCATGTCCATGCCTATTCTCACCGGCAGTCCAAGCTTGCTCCATCCAGAGTATTAATCAAGGTTTATAAAGTTGGAAGAGCTGCTTCTCTGATCATCTCCGGATATCCTAACCAATCCGATAATTAAATCATCTTGGATCTAAATTTTGACTTGATCAATAATCAAGATGTTTTTTTTGCCCTGTTTTCCATTGATTCATGTATTTCAATCTTTTCTGGTGGCATGGGATGTGATACTTGATTACGCAATCATGGTACCATAGTGCAGCAATGGTCGTGAAATCTTAGTATCAGTCATCACTGATGTAACAAAGCGGATCACAATCAATGTGACCGGAATGTCAAAAACATTAAACCAAATATGTTACATCATCCCCTTGAAATATGAAATTTGAGTTGATTTTTTAAGTGTTGCGGCACTAGAGGATTGGGGAATAAATGAATAATGAAAATATGGCTATGTCAAACATCATTGATATATCCTCGACCCAGATCGAGATTAGTGTACCTCTTGTTTGAAAATAACAATCATACAATACCAACAGAATTAAGCTACAAGTACGGAGTAAGAACTATGAAGAAGCAACCATGCGTCCATGAAATCAGAGTCGGTGTAAACTATTTAACACCGTGACAGCTAAACAACCTTAATAGCATCTCAGCATTCCTGGCAGCACAATTCGAAACAGGAAAAAGAAAGACTCATACATACTTCGTAACTATTAGGACTTCTGAAATTTCTGGACATACAGAATGGCTGAAATGTTTTATTCGCTGGGCTGCTATCAGTAAAAGTGTAAAATGGATTAAGTAGCTTTGGCTTCTTCTTTGCGTTTCTGATCTTCAAACTTGTCAATAGCAACCTGAAGTTCATCACTACCCCCGACAGCTCTCATTGTGTAGAAGTACACTCCAAAGACAAATGTCGTTAGGCCTCCTGCAACTATCATGTTCTTGGTTTTGGGTGCAAGGGCACCAAACTTTGAAGCTCCTGACATCTGATTAGTAACTAATTGCTTGAACCTCAAATCTGCAAATTTCCGGGACAGTATCATTAATGCGGAGTATTAGATAACATAAAGAATGCATTTCAACTCCTAATAGGAACAAAGACTCTATATTCTTTGGCTTGGATATGATGGCAAAAAGTAAAATGTCTCACAAAACTCTCTATGCTTGTGTTTTTAACACGGGGTTGAGGTTGCATACATCTAACCCTCCAGTATCCGGGCAAAAGCAAGGGCGGAAGTCATTGAGGCGTTGGAGTAACATGTAGTATGTAAAGAATGATTGGATGTCCTTATTTCAATAACTAAAACAAGACATCCACTGTAATGATCACACCATCTACTATTAGAAAGAAAAACTGTAATGTTGCAAAAATCAAAATTCAGCCTCAAAGTCGGGCGACAAGACCGAAAAGTCGGTATGCCCTGCATTGATCTGATATATTCATTTGAGTTAACTACATTTCCCCTTTTGGGCTAAGTTACTCAGACACGTTTAGAAGTATCTGACACGGGTGCGTGTGTAAGTATCGGACTCGGCTATTTTTATGAAAAATATGCATACTTTGGTTTAAAATGAGGTGTCCAAGTGTCATACCTACGTCTAAGTGTTGAGTGTCGGACACGGGTACGCGAGGAAATTAGAAGAGTCTGCGTAACGTAGCTTTTGGGACATTAAATATCGATTACAACAACCTAGGCACAATAGAAAAATCTCTCTTCCTATTGAAAATGTCGGGAGAAAAGTAAGCCAAATATTCATCTGAATGATGTGCAAGTATGCATAAAACAATACAAAAGCAAAACAGAAAGCTTGTGTAGCAACTGAAGAAGACGCACAACTGATTAAATAAGAAGCAGCTTTATAAGAAACTCCAAAAATTATGTCCCCAGAGATGACCATCACCCTAAAATTCTCCATTCTAGATGACACCAACAAATGGGGGAAGCGGACGGTAGGACTCAGAAACTAAGAAAGAGTTACAACGAGAAGAAAAAAATACTAATTTTGACAGATAGATTTGACTGTGAGGAAAACCCATCTCTCGTTTACGAATCTGACGAGAGCTCCGCTCGTAGGCTATTGAATCAATTTCCATCAAAATGCTTCTATCAAAAACAAACCAATACTTATTTTACCATGAAAATGCTTTAAAACATTATTCCAATTGGGGGAAAATAGCTAGGAGCAAGGGGTAGCACTCGCTACCCCAAACTCCCAAAAAACATAGTTAGGTTAACAGTTTTTGTTACCCACTAAACACTTGACATGAAACCTTGGCGTAAGTATAAAACAACAATAAGAAAATTTGATTACCAACCAAGAAAATAATCGTAAATGGATTCAAAGCAATTAAAACTTAAAGACCCTCAATTTATATAATAAAAAGAGTCCTGCAGTAATTAAATATAGAAATAGGGCTAAAACGATCAAAACCAAACAGAAATCAAACCAAAAACGATCTAAGTAACTGTAATCCCCTACCATCAACAATTAATTGAATCTTGATTCAAACTTGGAAAAGCTGATCAACAATAAATGAAAGACAAGAGGCTTTAGTTGAGAGAAAACAAATTTACAAAACTTACCCGTTTGATAGAAAAGAGTACGAGGATGAATGGATCACAAACCCTCAAAGGTAAACTTGAGGGCATATCTCACAATGGACAAAACTTAATTAGACTGCCAAATATTACACGGCACAATCTAGACACAAAATAAGCGGGTTTGAATTGAGTTTAGATGACTCATTTATGTTATTGGATGACACGAATACGATGCGAGATTTATTTTACCTGAGTTTGGGTTGAACTCTCTGAACACGAATAACTTATTTATTTAAATGATTCTTATCCTCCTCCCATAAATGTTTAGACGCGGCAAACATTGACAAGAGTACAAGACCCAATAACATGTATGGGTTTGGGTTGGGTTAAGTTGAAGGGGTTCATAACCCATGTGCATGTGACATGAATATGAATACATCACGATCCCATTTGTTAGTCAAATTTAACTTCAAAGGGGTTAAGTAACATTTTTATGCGTTTATTATGTTATTGTTTCATTATATATAATGACAGTGAGAAAAAACTTAACAAAAATTCTATAGAAAGATTGTTTTCTACAATAAGACACTAATTCTAATCACCACCTCACCACCACCACGTACTGCTACCACGCTCATCCCCACCACCACTGATAACTGATTGTATTGTTCCCCGCCATCCCTACCTTGCACCATCAAGGTGCAAATCAGAATATCTAAAACAAAAAAGTCACACTACCACGGTCACACCTGAAAGTTATGGTATAAGCACAAAAAGACACACTGCCGATAAGAAAACAGGAAGCTTTATAAGTAATGAAACTTCAAAAATTATATCACCAGACATGACCCATCAAGCTACAATTCTCTATCCTAAATCACACCAAAAAAATGAGGCAAACAAGCACTAGGCCTCCAAAGCAACTAAGAAACAATTACAATGCGAAAAAACAAAAACTAAGTTTGACGAACATGGATGAAAATCTCGAGTAGGTCTTTCTTAAGACGGTTGGAAGCATGAAATAGATCAAATTACATATTTCTAACACTACTTTAGATGATACTCCCTCCCATTCAACTAGTTGTTTACATTTTCATTCTTTTGTTGACGGGTATTAATCAGTGGCGGACCGAGGGGTGCGCACAGCACCGCACGTGCGCACCCTCGGCTGACGGAAATTTCTTTTTTTTTTTTTAGAAAACTGAGAAAGTAATGTTAATTATTATAACTGGTCTACCATAGACATAAATAGTATAGTGGCTCAGCGGGTAAGAATAAGCTTCAGAAATGGGAGGTGCAGTGTTCGACTCGCCTTAGACGCGATTTTCTTTTTTTTTTTGCTTGCTTCTATACTACTTTGTCAATGCGCCTTAAGTTTTTTTATTTTTATTTTTCATTCGACTACCAAACAAAACCCTTCGCTTGTCTCCGGTCTCCCGAGTCCTGACCCACCACCTGCCTCCCCGCTGCCCGCCACCATATCCACAAATTAGTTTGACCCTAATTTCCTTTTTCCCAATTTTGTTATTTAGGTTTTTAGTTTGAAATTGTCTTTGATTCATTACTTATATGAATGTTTTATACTTTTGTTTTGATTGTTGTTTGTCTATTTGTGACTTTTTGTTATGAATTTTAAATTTTGATTATTTTACTAGTTGCTATTTCAAATTTCAATTAACTTAATTGTTCATTCATGAAAATTGAAACAATAAAACCCTAATTTACAAAAATCCAATTAAAATTATTCTAGACTCATAATTTGAGATTTATTTTTCATTTTAAATTAATGAAAAAGTATAAAAGTTTAGAATCTTCTTTGAATCCACAAAGAAAGGCACACAAAACTTCTTCATCTTCTTCTCCTTTGTTATATTCTCACAATTAAGAACCGAATGAAAATGTTCAAAAATCTCTTTTGTCATCTCTTAACATGGATGAACCTCATTTGTCGTCTCATAACCATGAAGAGTGAAAAGCGTTTTTGGAACATGAAATCTTGTCGTATGGCTTTAAATCTTTAGTATTTACTATATAAGACGAAGTTGTATATTTAAGGTTTTTTTTTTTCATTTGTGCACTCCCATATTAAAAGCTCTAGGTCCGCCACTGGTATTAATGAAACATAAACAACTACAAGAATAGGAGGGAGAAGCAAATTAGCAATGATCACCTTCGAAATTGTTTTTCCCACACCAGCAAGAAACTCCTGAACGATCTAGTATGCTAAAGGTGTACACTTTTTGTGTAAAATTAAATTTTGGAAACAAGTTCAGAAAGCAGTGTTTTCTTTTTCAATTCAAAGATCGTTAAAGACGTTAATTAATCACGATTTAAAACTCGCAGCTCAAAGTTACAAAAAGAGGGGTACGCCTTAGAAAACTCGACAGTAAGACGAGAAAATCACAAATTACAAAACCCTAAACTCTATACCATAGCCTTTCTCTTATCACAGAAATCAAACACAACAATGAACTCTATACCATAGTATTATACAGTAACAATGATTCAAAATCTCAATTGTCCTAAAATTCACAATTAGGGTTTTGCAGCATAACGATAAGTCGATACTAAATACGAAGAAATTGATTTTGGGATGATGATTACATAATTAACAGAAATAATTATACCAAAGCTTGTATTTTAAAATACCGATTAAATTAATTAATCAAATTCATGAATTAAAAAGAGGAAGATGGAATAATACCAATTCAATAGCGGTGATGAAGAAGAGCACGAGTTGTTGCAATTAAAGATCGAGTTTACGTCTTCAGGCAACAATATGACACCTTAACGGTCCAAATTCCATTTACTACCGCCCTTTTTTTTGCATGGGCTACCCGTTTTCCGTTTTTATAAGTCTTGTGTAAAATCGTTTTATGTCTCACGGAAACTGTATTAAAATCGTTTTGTTGGCCGATCCGTATAAAACGGTTTAACGGTTGTATAAATAAAAAGATATTATTATTATAGATGTCAACTAGCTTAGTTGGTAAAGTCATGAGAGGTGATACCCATGATAATAAATTCAAATTCCGTCAGCACAAATATCGCACTTGTTGGCTTGTTGCTCGCTTGTGATAATTTTGGATATTAAAAGAGCGTGAAATAACCCTTGTGAAATACGGAGTAATATACACCGTTTGAATTAAAATTGAACTTGTTGCTCCCTTGTGACAATTTCGGGTACTAAAAGAGCGTGAAATGGTAGTTCCAGTTGAGTAGAGGTAGAGCAATTGGAAGAAAGATCATATCCTCAATGAGACATGTAAGTGAATATCATCATATAAAATACACAGTATTGCAGAGACGGGCTGGCTAGGCTCTTATAGAAATTGCGTTGCGTAAAGAGATTCGTCTTGCTTGATCATTGCATTGAGTGCGTGGTAAATGCTTTTGTTTTGACTGAACCTCCCATTGCTCTCTCTCCAATAGCATGCATATGGAGTTTGTATACAAGCGAGCTATTTGCTTAGCTAAGAAGTGTTAACCACGGGGATACGTCGCAGGTTTGAATCTCATGGGTCACTATTTTCATGAGTAACTATTTTTGATCCACCAAGGGTTGGGGCATCCGCATATTACACCTATACTTGAGAATGTACTCCGTAATACTGACCGGACTACCAGAGTACTGCATAATACTCTCTCAAGATTGTAGCGAGATGGGGTAATTTTGAATAATATTTTATTCGAATTGATAAAAAAATCGTAAGGCACCAACATTTAGGATTAATTGTCAAAATTCTAATTCGAAAAATCACGTAGAACCTTAAATATCCCAAAATGTAGGGTGAAATGGTTTACTGTATTACAAAAGTTTCCAATCTCAACTCGTCTACAACATAACATGGCAGCATTGGATAAATTTATTGCTCATTGTTGATGTCAAATTATACAAAAGCGCATCAACGAAATCTTAGTCCCAAAATCCGGTAACAAGAATCATCACAGCTCACAAGGAACTGTGAGAACTGTCGATGTTAGGGCAGAAATCAAACCCCCCCAAAAAAAGACTAAATAACGTGAAATACATCCGGACTTGGTTCCGATACAAATTCTTAAGAAAGTAATACGAAACCGAGAGGCATCACATGAAAATGTTAAAGCAGGCAGAGGTTAATGAATGTGATCCAAGTGTGAGCCAAAAACCGAAAAGTTAATTGGCCATTTCTAATTACTCTGGCTTCATTTGTTCGCACTCCTCACGGATAGACTGGAAGAGGACTGATGATAAGTATCGTTCTCCAAAGCTAGGGAACACAACCTGCAGCCATAACAGTAAAAGATGTTGGAAAACCGATTCTCTGAAAAATGATACTCCGAAATTGTAATGCTGAAAGTTAAATTTATTTATCAAAATCGGTTTGGGTTGAAACTTGAAAGCATTAATAAAAATGGATCTGTATGTAGAATGCTTTTCCATTTCAAATAGCCTTTCACACCTCAATCGGACCAAGGGAGATCGAAAAACGAGTTCTTTGTTGACACCGTGACACGAGACCAATTGTTATTATGGGTTATCCAAAAGATAGTTTATCTATGTTCGTAACACAAAAAAGGTTATTGGTACACCCGATCCTTCTACCTCTGCGTTGACAGGAACATTTGACGGACACAACTAAAAATATGTTGCCGGATTGAAACTAAGAATTATAAGGGGTTTATAACACTTTAAATTTAGTACCAAAATTTTAACACTACTGCATACACAAGAACCGAACTCAAGACCTCTAGCAAAGGTAGACCCTTGGATAAGCTAGGGCGCTAGGCCCCTTACCATTTGATCCAAGTGCGTACAAGGGATGTACTCAAGGTTCTACGTAACAACTGACAACTATTTTAATGTCAAAATTTTAGTAAGAGATACTTTAGCGCATGAGAGAGGAGAGTAAAAGAATATGTCAAGTTAAAATGTTGCAGAGATCAAGGGTCTTACAGCGATAAGTTTTCCTGCATTTTCAGGTCTTTTGCCAACCTTGATTGCAGCTGCAGCAGCAGCGCCAGAGGAAATTCCAACCTGGACCAAAGAGCAAAATTAAAAATTAAAAATCTCGAAATAAAAGAGCTTCATGATGACAAAGAATGACTTCCAAGTCAAATCCTTAAACCTGCCCAATCTACAATGTTCGTGCTCTGGGTTAAGATACATCGAATAATTGGCTAGCCAAATGGGTAAACAGGCTAACAACAGAATGCAAACCGTATTCAGCCAACCTAATCAATTTAAAGCGACTAAATTAAACACCAGTTAATTGGCAAGATAGAAGGGTATCAATAATACTGAAGGTTCAACTAATGAAATGTCAATAAATTTTTGGTGTAAAGGGAGCCAGCCACGGGAATAGTTTTGAGGAGAATAGTTTTTTGAAGCGGACTAAGGCAACCTTAGCTAACATCTACAACCTTTCAATTTAATACTACCATTGAAGGAGATACGGAATTTAAATGAGCACTAAGCCACTAACCAACAAGCCTTCTTTAAGGGCCAATTGCTTTGCAGTTTCAACAGATTCATCACTAGAGACCTGAGGAAAAAGAAGTTGTTAGCTCTGGAAAGACGTTAACCAAACATCCCACATGCAAAAGGACCGTCAGATTACATAATTAATACACCGTAAGAAAGATGTAACAAAATACCAGGACGATATATGCCTATATGACATGCAAAATGTCAAGCATAATACCATGATAAAATGACTTTCGTGAGTGCAAGGAGTATCATGGAAGGAGGAATTTACGCATTTTTGAAGGCAGAGACTGTTCTTATCAGGGAACTTATGAAATTGTTGTGTAATTGGAGTCCAGGAATTTGTCCAATAGATATTTGTCACTGGCTTATTTGGTGGATTTAATTATGCATGATAGGCTCCCTCAAACCAAACATATCAGAAAAAAGAACCTCAAAACCAAACTTGAAAGCAAAATGAAATAATCATAAAACCAACACAAGTTTATAATTCATCATAAAAGATGAATTACACTATTAAAGAAGATTTTCACCTCAATAACTTCATCAAGGATGCTCTCATCCAAGTTCTTGGGAACAAAACCAGCTCCAATGCCTTGAATTTTGTGTGGGCCTGCATTCAACCAAGATGAATACTTATAAGTCTCCAATACGGACAACTTACAAATCTAATACACTACAAGCTTTCATCTTACCGGGCTTTCCCCCTGAAAGTATGTTGCTTTCGGTAGGCTCCACACCAATGATCTAACCAATGGAAAAGAAAAGAATCAGTAGTTAGACAGGCAATGAAAAAAAAATTGCAGGTTATGAAACTAGAGTGCTATTTAGACAAGTTCCTCCCGCTAATTCTTTGTAACCTTCCTGGACTTATTTCTGTTATGTTCATGCGGGTTACTTTTTGCGATGTATATTACCCAAATACTCATCCACTCTACCTTAAAGTACGCTTAAGAAGAAAATAGAAAAGGAAAGGGGTGTAGACTGTAGAGTGCCCAATATTTTTAGTGTTTTCAAAATTTTCCTTTGAATGTTTCAAAGAATCATCGGAAGTAATTGAGAGGTATATATATTCCATTGGCCCATCGCTAACAAGGACGGTGATACCTTTACACTAGGTTTCTGCTCTTTGAGAAATCGGCCAACTCCAGTAATGGTTCCTCCAGTTCCTATGCCAGCAACCAAAATGTCAATTTTACCTTTTGTATCTTCCCAAATCTCAGGACCTGTTGTCTCATAATGAATCTGCAGGAGTTGCAGAAATATAAGTTCACATCAATCGAACATATGACCAATATATTTCATAGTTCTTTGACAAAGAGGTTCTATTAAAAATAAATAAAAAACAAGATAATAGTAAATATACCAATTTCTTGTAAGACTGTATCATGTTAATGGAACGTAAGACCAACCCGTTTAACTATAATCCCCAGCCATATACTCACTAACCCACAACTCAAAGAATAACTACCCGTATGGGTCAATCCTATGTTACTCTGACTCGCATGCAAGTGTCGGACACGATAAGGTGTCAAAGGGTTGGATATGGTTACTTTCCAGTTTCCACGAAGATCTCAATTTTTTTGGTCTAAAATGAAGTGTTGAGGTGTCATGTGTCGTGGGTTGGCCACACGGTTAGGACTTGGGAGTAACATAGGGCCAATCCCACATTGATATTATCATGAGACCTTATATGAGAATTTATGTCAGTAAATAATAAGAGATATCCATACGATTCATGACTAAACTAACCAATCATAGTTTTTTTTTTCGTGTAAAAGGCAATTTTGATGTTGGCGGGATTTGGACCCAGGTCATGAGCACCACCTCTTGTGACTTTACCAAATACGATAGTTGACATCTGCACCGACCAAGCATAATGAAAATGTAAGAAAATGTAAACAGCCAGACCTTAGGATTAGCAGCATTGTCAAATTGTTGAAGCATGTATGAATCAGGAATACTTCTTAATATTTCTTCAGCCTTTTCAACTGCTCCTTTCATACCCTTAGCAGGGTCAGTCAAGACTAGCTCAGCTCCAAATGCTTTCAAAATTACCCTCCTCTCCATACTCATAGAGGCTGGCATAGTCAATATCAATTTGTATCCTCTTGCTGCAGCTATAAAAGCAAGACCAATGCCGGTGTTTCCACTTGTAGGCTCCACGAGTGTAGTCTAAAGGGTAACAATGCATTAGAAAAATAAAGAACAGTAAAAATTCAACCAATAAAACAGAAGAAACCACAATGTACCATAAATCCATAATTAATAAAAACGCAATTAAATAAATACAAATTCTGAAATGCGATAATAAGACATGTCAGAATCATAACGAGACAATACGCAAGGCAATGTTAAACTTGGCCATCAGCCATATGCACAATCAACTAACAACGACAGTACTGTAAGTGCCTCAAAGACTCTTATCTATGGCAAGAAAAGATGGGACGGGTATATGCAACCTGTTCTTTCTGGTGAGAGGACATACAGGCTGTTCCCAAATATGTGCACAATCAACTATATTAACATTATTACCCTAGTAGTGCCTAAAAGGCTCTTGCCTGTGGCATAATTATACAGGTGAGGCATCATGGTATTTTTACTTGGGCTACCACACAATAGGAATCCTAACGAGTCGTGTACATTAACATTCATTACATTGTTCAATCCATGCTTGAAACAATAAATCTGCTTTTCGTAAAAGGAAATGTGCAGTTAACACAGTATACCAGAGTACAAAATTTCTAATGTTACCGTTCCTCAAACCCAAAGAGAACAAGGAGATCAAATATGCAATAAGCTATTCAAATAACGATGTCCAACTGTTCAATATTGTCAAGCATAAGATGGATTAATGAAATGATGAAAAGCACAAAATTAGTACCTTTCCAGAAGTTATAAGTCCCTTTTCCTCAGCATCAGTAACCATACTGTAACCAATCCTGATATGAAATACAACAGAAAGGATCAGCACATCCTGTGGGTATATGCACGGAATAAATTACTACCCTCATTTCAAATGGATTTAATCTACAGTATAGAAGGGAGTAAAAGCCATCTTTTGCAATTGTTAATAACTGGGATCTGTGTTACGCTGACTCTCCGGAACGTTATCGTGTATAACAAATGTCGCGATTGTCGGATATGCCTATTTTGTGCGAAATTTTCTATTTAGTGGTCTAAATTTTAGTGTCGAACTGTCATGTCGTGTTACCGATTAAGACACTTTTGCAGGTTAACACACTTTTAAAACTTTGTCAACAAAACAAGACTTGCTTAATAATCACAGCCGGACATAATACAGTTTCCAGAGAAAAATATGAATAATTAAGTGAGGCCACCTTCAAAATCACAAGGAAGATATTAGATTAGAGTGACATAAAAAAGGGAAGAAAGAGACCATGCTTCCTCTTTACCTGTCCTTGACGCTGCAACATGGCTCCATGCTCTCAAGTTTAGCAGCAATGTTTGCAACAGATCCGTCCACGATATTGTTAAGATACACCATTGGTGTTTTTCCAATCAACTGTCACATAGCCAAGCCGAACAAAAGAAATCTCCAGTAAGTTGAACATGAGCGTAAACTCGCAAAGGATTACATAAAAAGGACATTGATACCTCAAGCCAGCTAACGACTAACGTAGAGAAGATATAAGTTAGTAATGTAACAATCCAATAAAGCGCTAATTTAAAAGGACATTTGGTTCTAGTTTCAAATTGGGTTCCAACTTATGTAGTTTTAATGTCAGTCATTAATCCTTAAAATACATTCAAAAAAACTCAAAATTGTGAGGTTTATGATCATATATGGCTCAACATCACTAGCTCAATCCTCAAAATTCCGAAGCAGAAAAAATATCAACAATTGTTTTAAACTATACTTTTTTACATCATTTTCCCCACTTTCCAAATTTTTTTAAAGTAAAACCTATCACTAAATGTTAAGGAATCAAATGTTAAAGCTAGTCTTACTTAAGACGGCAATACCATTCTAATGGCAAAACGGATCCAGATACTACTTCTTGGACAAGTTTTTGTTCTTACCTCTAAAACGGCCGCACGGTGGGACCAATTGACAGTGACCACTTTTTGATAGTGACTAGTTTTTGATAAATAGTGGCCCCTTTTTAGGACTAAAAAATGACTATTTTATTCAAGGTGGTCACTATTTACCAAAAAGTGGTCACATTTTGCAAAAATACACGGTATACAACCGTCTTACAGGAGAATGACTATACCTGGACAACTACCCTTATCATATGATACTTATTTGGATCCGTTTCACCATTAAAACAGATACTACCGTCTTAAACAAGAACATGTGCAAATATTATGGCGTATTTTTCTGCCATTGCTTCAAATTCCAATCATATATGTCACTGAAAGAACAGTCTTCGATCAATTTACAGGCATCATTACAAACAAAAACCCCAAAACTAAATTAATCAATGAAATCTTATCATAACCAATTAAAGTAAATTCAAGTCAGAAACCTACAATATTCTCCTTTCACATAAATAAATGGAAAGTTGACACCTTTCATAAACCAATCAACCATCAGAATTCTCCAAAAAAATCTACAAATTTGTATCACTACTCACTAATTTGACAAAATGTTTTCGGTTCGGCTAACATGAATCATCATCTGAAACCGTTTCGATAACGAGTAAAAAACAATCCAATTAAAGAAACACACTTGACAATTTCAATCAAAACCAAAAACCCAAATCAGAATCATACACAAAGAGACGAAAAACAATTTGACCTGAGAAACATCTTCAGCGATGTTAAGACCTTCAATGGCGGATTGAGGTTGAACAGAAACAGCTTTACAAACGATTCCAGAAGAGAATTTTCTGGAGATTTTGCAATTGATGGATGAAGGACATGACCTGAAATGGGTTAGGGTTCGAGTATCACGGATGTCGAATATTTGGGAATTACAGATGGAAGAGTAAGAGTTGACTAAGGAAGCCATTGTTGATGAAGAATAATTACTTGATTAGTTCTGAGTCACTCTTTGTGTTTTGGAAGAGTGATGCTATTTAAGATGCTTTCGGTTTTATCCTCTTCTACATAAACCTTACCTTAAAAACTTAGACATTTTGTAGTCTTCCGTGCTAGTCTAGTCATTTGTAGACCTGACAAATTGATCAATCGATTCTGGTTAAGATCGGGTTAGTTCGAATTGAGTTTTCAAGTAAATCTAACAAATTTTAGATTGGGTTTAGAGTTATTTTTAGGTAGGTTATTATCAAGTTATTTAGGAATAATGGACTGACTGTGTAGAACCATAAATATTCGAGTCGAGTCATATTTAAAGGACGTCTGATTCGGGTTACAAGTTAATCTCGAGTCCTTAGTTCGGGTGTCGGGTCGAGTCAGTTATACCAGTTCAAATCATTTATTTACTTTTAATTAAAATATCACTCTAAAAGAACAAAAAGGGTAAACATCTGATTTGGACATAATGACTAGAAATTGCTCCTAGAATAGGATTGTTTTACCGCTTAAGATGAACATTTCATTTATAAAAGGATTATTTAATGGGAATACTCTAAACTATTAGGTTGCTTCTTAAAATACTCCAAATTATAATTTAACTACCAATATAACCAACTATTACACCTACCCGCTTTTAATAGAATTGACCCTTTATTAACTTGTAGTAACAGGTAAAAAGTCAGCACATTTCTCATTCTAGATGATCTTCATCTCCTTCCTCTTTCCTAAAGTAAAAAGATCAAAAAAACCCAGAAATCCCTGCTTCAGATTACCAAAAAAAAAAAACACACAAAATCCTAATGAACCTAATTGAATCTATGATCCAGAATACCAAACCACAACAACTATCTTAAAAAAAAACTACAGAGGTTTTTTTGTGTTCATATTAATTAAGACCAAGTCTTATATTCTCCAATAATTGCCCAGAATACCAACATCACCCTTCTTCTTCTTCTTCTTCTTCTTCTTCTTATTATCATTCTCATTCTCCAATAATTGCCCAGACTAATTTTATGAAAAGAAGATGATGAAGAATGTGAATTAGAAAAATAGTGTTTCTACTAATTCCGTTGCGCTTACTGCCACTGCTTCTATAATTTGGCAAGTGATGGTGTTGTTGAAGATGTTTTTGCTGAGATTGATGTGTTGTTGATGATGATGTTTTTGTTAATTTCACTGCACAATCGAGGAATAACTAGGAGTAGGATTCCGTGGAGTTGTGCTTGAGAAGTAATGGATGGCAAGTTATGTTTGCAGAAAGATTTGGGACTGTGGACTGATGTGGAGCGAAGAAAGGGTTAAGGTAAATGATGGTGTGATGAATAATGGAGATTGTAAAGAGAATGAATTGTAGGAGATTAATGAGGTTTTGGTGTTTGGAGAAGAAAGATTAATGATATTAACCTGAAGTAAGTGGAAGAAATACAAGGGGTAAAGTAGAATTGACCGCCTCAGCAGGTAGCCTATCTACCTGTTTTAGTGAAAGGGAGTAGATGTAAAAGTTGGTTATATTGCTAGTTAATCGAAAGTATGTACTATTTTAAGAAGGGGTGTCATAGTTCAGAGTATTCTCATTAAATAATCATATATTAATAGGACAATTGTTTAGAGTAAGAATTTGAATATGTAGTTTTGGGTTATTGGCAACAAAAAGTACACATAATTAATAGGGCAATTTTTACTTTGGGTTATTGGAAACAAATTGTTCGTATTGCTAACAAAAGGATAAAGTTGCGTACATTCCCCTTTTATCCCGCAATCTGCGAGAGCCGAAACACTAGAGTAATCTTATTGTTTTGTAATTTCAATTTACATTAGTTCTATTTTTTAGTTTAATTTAATTCGGCTCATTTCATCAATAAATACAATTTTAATTCATGAAAAATTATTAGTAAGTCTTGAGACATGACTCACTCAAGACTACCATTAGTCTACTAAAGTCTTGACAAAGTTTTAAGTTGATTCTTTAAAATCTACTCCGTGAGACTTAACTTAAAGTTCCACATAAGTCTTGAAACAATTATTGACGAAACTCATCTAATGAATTGATCACATGTGCTATTTTATTTTGTTCCAATTCTAAAACCTTGCATTCTCAAGTAAAGTGAAAATGTACCGTTCAATGTAAACTTAGTCGATAGTATATAAAGTTTGAAATGAATCTAAACAATAAAAAAATGGTAAGACGGTAATAGTTAATTGAAAACTGAAGCTAAGTTTTAAGATTTTCAAAAATCTTGTAAATCCGTAATGCCCTTTGTATGAGTATGGGTGTTCAAAAAGTGGAACCGACCTGGACCGGTGCGGTGCGGTCCGGTCTTCAAGTTCCAAAAAATATGGGGCCGGTCTCCGATCCGGTCCGATTTTGAACCGGTGAACACCCCTATTTATTGTAGGAAATATTATGGCAGACATTGCGTAGAAAATATATAAGTGAATAAGAACAATATGACAAAGGAAAAGTAAAAATAAACTTATCTTGATGAGACGGTTGTGGCGTGACGAATATCACTGCCCTAAAGTCGATTTGCCCCGTACTCTACACACGGTTCTCTGACAAATGACTCCCAGGGTTACACAACCTCCGTACCTTCGATGTAGAGGAAGGCGAGGATTGAGAATAGCCAAGAACGTTGCCAAAGAGAGTGGATCATTTTATGAGATAGTAAAAGAGTTTTTTCTTGTATATCTTTTTTTAGGTGAGAGTAGTAGGGCTCAATTTATAGTGATAATATAAATGTGAACACATTTATTAAGAGAGAGAATTATGAGGTAATTATATGTAAACACAATTATTAAGGGTATGAATAAATTATGAAGTAATTATATGTAAACACAATAATGGGGAATAAATAATTAAGGGAAGGAATAATTAAGGGAGACAATTAAGTTTCTAACCGATAATAAACGCTTCTTTTGAAGCATTATATCCAACATTCCCCCCACATGATTCAAAAGAAGGCATAAAGAAGATGGCAACGAAGATTTAGCTTTAAGATGACAATGTCTTGTGGACTTGAATTGTCACCCAGTGCATACAATGATCTCAAACAGACATCTTAGGTGGAGTATTTCACCTTGAACCTTAGATGGTATTAGTAAAAGACCAATGCACACTTACTTAATCTCAAATCAAGGCTATAGCTCGCGACTTTCCATGAACTCATCATCATGGACACCAAATTTTAAAAACCCTCACATACCCTGGTATTCATGAACGCTCTAGAGGATCAAAGCCTGAAGGACCTCGACAGAGGGTTGGGTAAACCCCCACATTCACATAGGTGAGCTCATCAGGTTTGAACTATCACAAACCACCCTTACGGACTATGAACTCATTAAGAGCAAATGCTCATCCTTACACACATGACAGTCAAAATTTGCACACAAAATTTGTTCCTCAACTCATGTAAACACGTGCAACAAGTACCACAATGCATAAGAGGAATGGTAGTGGTACAACTAACTGAGCTTCTTGTGACTTCGTTTGACCCGTTGAACTCAGATTCCTCTGAGACGGGTGTCCATCACAATTCACTCTTCAACAGGCTTTTAGCCCATTCCTCATGCTGACGTCAACACGACTTACAACAATGGCCATTAATAAAAGGATCTCAACATCCTATATCATGCGGTTTCACATTTTTCATCATATTGGTATAGCCTTAATAACAAGCTATATCATGCGGTTTCACATTTTTCATCATATTGGTATAGCCTTAATAACTTTAAATCTCACACAAAATTTTGGTATAGCTAAAGGAGAAAGAGTTGCGTCAACACATATCGAAGTAGATTTAACTTCAAACTTATAGGACATATAAGTCATTGCATTGTTTGACAGAAAACGCAAGCCTTATTTATCTCAAAGTTCTCGCATCATTCTCATAGGACTCTCTCAAGAGTCATCGAACTTTAACCTTTCTTACTTGTATCCCTAGGTTACATATCACTCTCATATAAGAAAATTATGTTTTTATAATCAACCAACAAGATTTTTGTGTATTCACATGCTTAGCATTTATACAAAACTCAAAAAAACTAATCATCATCTTAATATTGTTTACAAGACTTTTGATACCAACATATATTTGAGTTTTATTTAACGAATCCAAGTATTAAGTAACTCAAACCTTTTATATTGTCCCACATGGCCACATGATATCAACAACACTCAAAGACACCGTCTATATATCCATAGTATAATTTCATAGTCGTCATTATAATTAATTTACTTTTACGTGCTCATGAAACTCGTGAATTTATATGTCACTAACAACTTAGACACATTACCGAATACGTCCAAATTGCTTACTCGCATAACCAAAAATCAATCCAAGCGAATTATAAATATGATATGATTGACTAAGTAATAAATATATGCAATGCAGTTATAATCTCTTACATACTTCTGTATTCTCAACATATATCAAGCTTATACGTATCCAGTACATGTCCTAACACGCACACTTGACAAAACAACATCCATTATTTACATCCATTTTAGTAACCATGTCACTTTGTATTTTTGGAGAAACTGTAGTAAGACATGCATGCAAGTTTCTTATTTTTTCCTTAAACTTTCCTAGAGGATAATACTCCATAGCATGTAATGACGAAAGCTATTAGACCCTCACAGTTATTGGTTAAGCAACCTTTTGAAAATACTTCAAATGTTATCTTATGTCAAAGTACATGAATTTTGTAAAATACATGTGACCTTTTTTTTTTTTGTTTTTTTTTTTTAAGCTGCTAAACAAGCATTATAGAAGGTTATGTTAGAAAAATATGGGTCATGAAAATGTAATTCTTATATCACATTATTTTCCAACAGGTTAACTACAAATCAAATTTTCCATTGTGCATGCTTGTTGAAACATACATACTTTTTTTTTTGTTTAATAATGGTTTTAACTTATATGGAATTGAAGTGCTCAACCAACCTGTTATAAACTAATTGTATAATAATAATAATATTAATAATTTTAACAAATTAATTCTCCAATTAGCGTATACCTCATGTAAATAATTACCACGGCAAACTTCGAAGGTAAGGTCACAGTGAACTTTTTGACCATATGATAAATTTACGAAATCGTATATCTTACTTGCCAAAAATTGGTACACATATCGAAATTACCATACATATTCTATCATACAAAACATTCTTCTTGTATAACCTCAATATTATTCCACCAAACATTCTTGTGAAAATATCGCGCTATCATTGCAAACAATGCAAATTCATAGTTTGTCTTACACTATGATGAGACGACCCTTTTCTAGAAAGCTTCATTCATTTATTGCTTTTAATAAAAGATTGTTTTTATAAAAGTGCATCGTCTTATACTGTGAGACATCCATCATCTAAACAATAGGTCATCAGTTCGACCCTTGTGAGCATAAAAAAGCTTTTATAAAAGTGCATCGTCTTATACTGTGAGACCGTCTCACACAACTACACAAGAGTTACTAATACAAAATAGTATTATAATACAACAACTAAATCTTAAGTGATAACGCAATGAAAAAACTCTATACGATATAACGTGCACACAAAAACTTAAACCTTTACTCGATATTTATATCAATATTACTTATCAAAATCAGATCAACAGTTACTTATATAAGATTATGAAAACCAAAGATAGTACTCCGATATATACTCGACTTATTTTTCTTAATAGCACATTTCTATAATATTACACACATTATCAAGATACCAATATTTCATGTTTCCCGTGCATTTTTTCTTGATTTTAGACATTCTTATTTTTAATAGAACTTTGTATTTAACAGCTATCCTGTGTTTCAACGGTCATTCATCTAATTTAATCACTTCTTATTCACCGTACATTTTTATAAGGCTGGATATGTAACACAAGGCCAAAAGCCTAAGCGGGAACGAGCATTCTATATAGATCTTTGTCTCAAGGATAATGCTGAGACCCTTAATTTATCGACCTATTTTTCTACGGTATATGTATTTCGATCTCTAAATAATTTCATGTGTCTCGATCTTAGCTATTTAATATTCATACGTTTAATCCACAATTTCCTCAAACCTAAATTATGAGTCACGGGAAGTTAATTAATCAAATTAATTACTTAATGATGTTATCATTACTCATTATTCCCTTCATTAATGCAATTTTTAATTGTTTCAAAAATCATAATTATTCTATTCATCTAATCCAATAATTACTCACAACTCTTTCCGTTTCAAAACAAAGACATCAAGGCATAGATGGCAACCTTCGGATAATCAGCGTATGTAATTTATTGTGTACCATACTGTAAAAAAACGCAAAGTAAATTAAGCCTATGTAATTTGTTATTAAAATCAATGATAGAAAATTTCTAAAGAGGCAAAGAAAAGTAAATCAATCAAGGTTGTACTAATTTGTACAACATTTATTGGAAACTGATTAAAATTTGTGAAGTACTTATATTTGTTACCAAGTACTGACTAGTGTAGTGACTAATAACGTAATAGGGGGAGATCTAGGATTCTATGCATATTTGAGACAAGAGAACATGTTGCTTGTGTAAAAGAGCCATAAATTTGTATACACACAAAATATTATCAATAAAAATACGGAGTGTGAAAAATTCACGGTCAATCATAATAATAAATTATAATGAGAAATCGACTTTAGAATGTAGGAAATATTATGGCAGACATTGCGTAGAAAATATATAAGTGAATAAGAACAATATGACAAAGGAAAAGTAAAAATAAACTTATCTTGATGAGACGGTTGTGGCGTGACGAATATCACTGCCCTAAAGTCGATTTGCCCCGTACTCTACACACGGTTCTCTGACAAATGACTCCCAGGGTTACACAACCTCCGTACCTTCGATGTAGAGGAAGGCGAGGATTGAGAATAGCCAAGAACGTTGCCAAAGAGAGTGGATCATTTTATGAGATAGTAAAAGAGTTTTTTCTTGTATATCTTTTTTTAGGTGAGAGTAGTAGGGCTCAATTTATAGTGATAATATAAATGTGAACACATTTATTAAGAGAGAGAATTATGAGGTAATTATATGTAAACACAATTATTAAGGGTATGAATAAATTATGAAGTAATTATATGTAAACACAATAATGGGGAATAAATAATTAAGGGAAGGAATAATTAAGGGAGACAATTAAGTTTCTAACCGATAATAAACGCTTCTTTTGAAGCATTATATCCAACATTTATGAGGGACCGAGGGTCATCAAATTTACTCCCATTGCATGTGGCCACATATTTGTGCCTAGTGAAGAAATATAACAAAACAATAAATTGAAAGAAATGGATCCTCTAACGGTCCCACATTAAGATATTTCAAAAATTCTCATTTCAGTTGTCGACGGGTCAAGCTCTCTCACAAAAAAACAAGCGAGGGGATAATCTCATTTGGCCCACTTGCTTTTTTGTGAGGGGGATTGACTTGTCTAAAGCTTTTAGACGAGTCGCCCCGTCTGAAGCAAGACATTCCGAAGATTATTAGGTCATAGACAAAAGCTTACGAGTATAACCTGGATGAATTGATCTTACTCCGTATATCTTAAGAGCGGACGACACTAATAAATTTAGACACTTAACTCTAAAACATACTCCGTAGTTTGCTTGCGTAACAATTAGAAGAGAAAAAAAGGGGGCAAAACTAAATTCATTATTATATCTAATGGTATCGCGTGCGAAATGCGCGATACAACAACTAGCATGACAAACAAGAGTAGACACAATTCGCACAAACCCCTCTTTCCTACTGTTTTAACTTTAACTTAAGACAAAACTCACAATCATTTTAAACAATGTTAAAATGAAATAAAGGTTGTAACACTTATAAAACACAAATTCTCATTTGTGACGGCCACTATCCGTCGCAAGCTTAAGACGGATACCATATTCTCTCACAAAATACCCATCAAGGGTGAGTGGAGAAGCACATGGGGGTGCCCACCTTGTCCCCTCTACCCATTTCCTCTCACAAAATACCCGTCACAAGATCCGATCCGTCGCAAGCAAGACCTACTGCTTATAAAAAGTTAAATTTAAAACGGTCTTAAACAAAATATTCTCAAAATAAGCCGACTGTCGCTAAATTAGTATGTGATTTAGTGGTGGACTGGTTGGTGTACTGAGGAATTAGCCATTGGCCTTTGAACATGGTGAAAGGACGAAATAGATAAATAAGGACAGATTTATGATTGAGAAATTAGTGAGTGCAACATAATGGCCTACACTTACGCTACATAGTACACAACGGAATAGTCGTTTCTATTTTTTAAAAAGTCGTTGCATTGGTGGTCTTGTGGACATGGACATCCTGGCTTAATCATCAAATATCCCCTCTCAGAAATTCTTGTTCTAAACGAGGTGATCCGTCTTATTGATTTAGATGGGTTAAGTCCTCTTACAAAAGAATAAGTGGGTAAATGGAAGGACAATGGATAATCCCCCACTTGCGCTCTTTTGTGAAGGGGCTTAACCCGTTTGAAGCAATAAGACGGATCACCTCGTCTGAAGCAAGAGTAACTGATCCTCCTAACATGTTTATTATTCAACAACGTTTTCCAAGCTATGCTTTTATTGACGAGTAAAAGTCTCCTGTAACTTTTGGTGTTTTTATCAGAGTTTTTTTGTGAGAAACTACCTTATATTTAGAGTCATTTGTGAACAACCGTCTTTTATTTTTTTGGCTTTCCACTACCTTTCATTTTTTCTTTTTGCAAAAAAATACCAAAAATCCACTTACGGCGAAAAAAAGTCAGCATTCCGGCGTTGACTTGCTTGTTTCTTCTTTTTTTACGCATACAACCTAGATTATTGCCTTTTCTTTCACCCGACACAATCTCAAAATGCATCTCTCCATACCTATTGTCATATCAAAAGCTTCTTCCAAGCAATACCAACACATCAATAATCTCAATCTCGCCCTCTTCATCCCCGTCGTCACTTTTACTGCTACCTTCATCTCCTTACATTTCGAAACCTTATAGCCTACTCATGAATCATCAACCAAATATCCATCTCTGTCATATAAAAGTATGCACCCTCCTCTTTTCATGACGAAGACGATGTACATCAAAATAATAATAATGGGATAGCAGACAAGTGATCTTAGGAGTAAATCAATGATGATTTTGGAATAGCGAATACTAGACGTTGATTTGCCCGTAATTTGTCATAATTGTTGAAGAAAAATTTACCTTCTTAAGACAATCTTCAATGATTATTTTATTTCGGTGAATTAAGATTTTGATTCGAGTAAGAGATGGACATATTGACGTGATTAATGTTGGATTTAATCAATTTATCGTCGACTATTAGGGTTATGATCTAAAGAGTAAGATTATTCAACATGAAAATGGAACGCCCCGAAAAGTTGACTTTTTCGCCGAGAGTGGATTTTTGGTAGTCTTTTGCAAAATGTATAAATAAAAGGTAGTGGAAAGCCAAAAAAACGAAAGGTAGTTGTTCACAAATTAATGACCCTAAATAAAAGATAATTTTTGACAAAAATCCTTTTTTATCATGAAATAATGGCAATTTGTAAAAGTTATTTTAGTAGATCATCTACGTGCAGTGATATTGTAGGGGTTTTGTAGGAATTGATACAAGATGACCTTTAGACTCAAACTAGACACAAGGGTATGGATGTTCCCCAATTCCCACAGCTTCACACAGGAAATTGAACAACAAACTAGACTGACTAAACTCCCTTACCACGGCTTAGCACAGGTAAGAAGCTTTAAGCCAAACAACAAGCAAACAGCCCACAGTCTAAGCACATGGATGTTCAACTTGCCACAGACTTTGATCAATACCCACAGCCTAGCACAGGGTATTATCAGGCCTGACTTCCAACTACAGCAATGCACAAGTTGAAAAGATTTTGGAAATGAGAAGAATTCTCAGATTTTTCAATCAAACATAAGCTGTCTTTTACAAATAACAAGGGTCCTTTATATAGGCCTCACGCTTGTTTAGTTCAACCCTAGAATCTCATCTAAGGGCCAGGATTAACTACTGAAATATGACAAACTACTGGCTACAAATACAGACTGAAAATACAAAGGAAAATAGTAAAACAGACAAAATTGCAGACTTATGACAGTGACATGCTTCAGGTTGTGTTTGGTGTTTGGTGTTGGCTTGGAGCTTGTGGACGAAGCTCATTAATGCCTCATTGACCTTCTTTTGCTGGCTTTCTAAGACTAGGCAAGACAATCAAAAGACTTTTGGAGATGGTCTTTCAATGCCTACCCAAAAGTGGAAAAACTGCTTTATGCTTTTCTGCTTTTCTGCTGAATTTGATTTGGATTTTTAGGGTAGTTGTGTTGTGATTTGAGACTGGTTCCCTAGGACATTTTTGGACCTAGGTGGGTAAGGTTTTAGCTGGACCTGGTGGTAGTTGGTGGTTCATGGTGTGGTGGGGGTTGTGCCTTCCCCAAGTGGCCTCTGCTGCTTGTTTTTGTGGGTTTTTGATTTGGTGTTGGTGGGCTTGTCTTTGGCTGAGTTGGTTCATGTCTTGGCTCGTGTCTTGGCTATCATGGTCCTTCATTGTGGCCTTGTCTTGGCTAGCATTTCTTTGTCTGAAGTTCCTCCCCTGGCTACCCATCCCCTGCCCCTTGACTGACCCCTGGATACCCACATAGAACCCCTCTTGGCTATCAGTGCTCATCATCTGACCCCCATTGGCTTGTCCCTTGTCTCCCTTGCTGGTTATTGCCTTGCCCTGTCCCTCAGCTCCTGCTGCACTACGTAAAATTACTTGGTTTCACAATGACACTTGTGTAAAACGATTTTAAACGAAATGTTGTTTATTGAGCTATTAACCTCCCTCAGGTGACGTGCTATTTTTTTTTTTCATTTGCTAATGTTAATTATGTCTCATTGGAAAATGTAGGTATATTCATAAATCACAAATTCTTATTTAAGACGATATCTCATTGGAAAATGCATGTATATTCACAAATCACAAATTCTCATATAAGACGGGGTGATCCGTCTTTTAAGACGGGTCAAGTCCCCCTTCACAAAGAGCAAGTGGGGGGATCTATTTGTCCACCACTTATTTCTACTTACTTTTTGTGAATAGGATTGACCCGTCTTAAGCTTAAAACGGATTGCTCCGTTTAAATGAGAATTGTTGTTCAAAAATATATCAAGCATATATAAGTTGACCTTGAAACCGCGATTTTAGAGTTTGGATTAACTTGTCTTCTAACAAATGCCATTTGCATCAACGAGCCCAACGCCGTTCATTTGAAAACCAAACGTATTACTATAGCCCGATAAAAGCCCACTATCTTAATCTCATTTCCTAGTGATTGATTATTCACAAAAAAAATGAGGAACAGTGAAAGACAAATCTTAAGCCGAATATTATCCGTCTAATACTAAATTGGCTTAAAATGGATAATACTCGTCTTAAATGAGAATTTGTGTTTTCGTTACCCCTTTATTGTTGATCGAGTACCTATATAGTATTTACGTAATAATCGTACTCATTTTATCATCAATAACTTATCGAACGGCCGTATCTCAAAAGACTTACTCGTGATCATTATGCCTATCCCCCTATATTCAAAAAACCAACACGGCAAAACACCAATGCTAAAATAACCGGCTTGAAAAAAAATCGTCTTCTCAAACAATTAAACCCAAATATGAAACACCAACTCTTACATGTTACTCAAGAATTACATTTCAATTAAACTCAAACATCAATTCTTATATGAGACGATCTCACCCTACCTTTTAGTCAACCAATCCCCTCAATTGTCTAACAACCCAAAACCACCAAACAAAATAGCCGTTCTCAAGTTCAGAAAGTGTCCCAAAACAACGGTCACATTAGCCTTTATGACCCCACCTCACCCCTTTAACCCTCATAAAAGACCGTTACAAACTACTTTCTCAAACCCTATAATTAACACTCTCTAATCTCCTTCTTCTCAACACAAATCACTCAAATTCATAACAAACTAACAACAATTCTCAAAAACTAACAACAACCCAGTAAAATTCTCCAAAATGGGTATCCAAATCACACAATCAAACCACCAAAACACAACTCACAAAATCTTCCTAATTTGCAACTACATCATCTTAGGAGCAGCATCAAGTTGCATTTTCCTAACGATATCTCTCCGTCTCGTTCCCTCGGCCGTAGGCTTTCTATTAATACTCCTCCACGCAATCACAATAGCAGGGGCAGTGTCAGGGTGTGTTTCCTCGTCGAGTGGGTCTCATAAATGGTATGCATTCCATATGGTTGCGACGGTCTTGACCGCTATCTTTCAGGGATCAGTAGCGGTCCTGATATTTACGACAACAGGGAATTTCTTGGGAGCGTTGAAGACGTATGTAAGGGAGGAAGATGGTGAAGTTATATTGAAATTGGGAGGTGGATTGTGTGTGTTGATGTTTTGTTTGGAATGGGTTGTTATGACTTTGGCTTTTGTTCTTAGGTTTCATGGTTTTGTTGATGGGAATGAGAGTGGGAATGTGAATGTTAATAATGGTGGGAAAGATGATTTGAAGAATTGGCCTTGGCAATTTCAAGTGTAATAGTAATAATAATGTTGCTTGATTTGTGATCTTGGATGTTTTTTTTTTTAAATTTAATTTTGGGTTTGTGTATTTATCTATTTATTATGTTTATATAATTTGAAAGAAGAATTTATTGGTTCTTTTCTTAATCGTAGTTTCGGATGAGTGATTTTTCGTTTGATTATGCTTTTTTCTATTGTGAAGTACTACCTGTCATTCGATGTAGTTTTCGATGCAATTTTTTTCTTGGGTCAATCGGAAACAGTCTCTTTCTATTAGTAACACAAGAGTAAGAGTAAGATTGCGTACATCAGATCGCTCTTTACCTCGCCATTGAAACACTGAGGTAATGTTGTTGTTGTAATGGTTACGTAATAAATGTATATAACTATATGAGATCTCTCCTATACTCGAGTACAAACATAACACATCGTCAAATATCAGTTGTACATCGTCAATCCACTTCCCGACTCTTGCACATTATATTCGAGGCATAAAATTGCACCTACTTAGCTATAAATGAGGCGTTAGCTATTCATAATCGATCAGTTATCATATCGCTTTGGACACTCAAACTTTTATCATTGTCAATCAATCAATATAAGAACAAGTTAAATGTATAATTTTAATTAGTCTTGTAGCAACATTTACATTTCAAACTATGAATCACAAATCCAAAACCTTTTAGAGAAAACAAAATTTATGAGTATATATGCTCAAAGCATAAAGTTTGTCAAATAAATGAATAATGACATGAAAAACATAGGCATATAGTTTGTCAAATACATGCTCAAAGTATAGTAAGCAAGTATTCACAAAATAGTCTTAAATTGGTCCACGCAATATGATAATCTTATCTCAAACCAACCAATGGAAATCCACATCCAACACTTGAAAACATCACAACATATCCATTTCATGACTTCTTAATTTCAATCATAAGCAAAATAGGAAAAACAACAGTGTAATGAACTTGAAAACTGTAAGTTTGAGCTCAAAATGACACAAGCATTGACTACATTTCCTGGAAATTCAATTTCCAGAGTAACAAGAGCATCATTAGCAGGCTTAAAGCCTAACAAACCTTGTAATTTACCATGTCTTGACGTTCAGAAACCGTCTTTATCGCGCCATCATGACCCGGGTGATGTGCCAGTCTCGCTCGCTCCTGTCTCGCGCAGGTATCTGTCTTAAACTTTTACTTCAGTTTTCTCTTTGAGTGAATTGCATGAAATTACATCACAGTATAGCTAATTTAATGAAGAGTTGTGAATGTGTGATGTTTTGCAAACGTCCTGATACACTGCTATACGTTCAGTGCATCACAGCATCAGTTTTGGTGCTGATGCATGACTGCATTGTATTGCTTATTGACTGAAACGGAAAAAAGTAAAAGTAAACTATTGACTGAAACGGAAAAGGTAAGAATAAACTAGTGATCGACATAATCATCTTATATATTGACTTTTTAAGAAAGAAGCATATGTCTAATAATGTAGCACAACCAACTGATCATGAATCCACACTGCAGTGGAGGATCTTAGTTATGTCGGGAGGGGGCTCGACCTAAATATTCACTCATGAAGTTAATAGTTTAAACCTCGCCCCCCTTGTCATTTACTCCAAGATCCGCCACTGCTACACTGTATCTAGTTTGAATGCTATTCATCTCCGTTTCGAAGAGGTTTCGATGTATTTATTACTTCAGAACTGTTTTTGATGCAGGAATGTAATAGCATTGGGAATAAGTGGTGTTATATTAGGCACAAATGTGGGTCAGAAGAATGAGGCATGGGCAGCAGCAAGAAGACCGCCACCGCCGCCAGCCGGCGAGAAAAAGGATCCAAATGTGAATGGGGTATTGGCCAAAGTATTAGCTAGTAAAAAGAGGAAAGAAGCTATGAAAGAAGCCATGGCTAAACAAAGAGAAAGAGGAAAGAAAGTTGAAGAGTAGCTACTTTATTTGATCAATTAAACTCCCTTGTATGCCTTACTAATGTTACTATGCATAAATCTGTTATGTTAAGACTTTGTAACATACACTAGTGATCATCATTTTTGTTTGGGAACATGTAATGTGTAATATGTTCATGGCTAATAGATAGAGCGAGAACACATTTATTATTCGATTTAAAGATGCGTTTAGAGGTAAAGTCGTCTTATACAAGAATTTGTCACAGACATCTAAAAATCAAGGACTTCCTTTGTCTAAATTGACCTTTTCTCATAATTCAAAATTAAAGCACCCCTCTTTAAAGTAAAACTACCTACATAGTTCCAATCATGTTTGACAACTTTTCTTCACACAAATTTTGATTAACGCGAATTTAAAAGTGATTTTGATCATTCAGATAACATCCTTAAAGACATTTACCTCAGTTAGTGTCTCTTAAGAGAAACACATCAATTTTGAGATTAGAGATCAAATAACATTTCACTTGCATAGATGACACAAGTTTTTTTTTTTTTTTTTTTCTAAATCGCCTAATCTCTAAACATTTTGTTTTTATCTTATCTTTCTTATTTGACCCGTGTTCAAACAAAAGTTTTTGGTGTATTGATAATAATTACTTACCTTTACAATATGCACAATACGTTATATTTGTACAGACACGACTTCTATGACCTAATACAAAACCTCAACATACAAATAAAGATATATTGTAGCCTAAATATCGTAACATACCCAACTTAACACCCCCTCGAGTTGGAGTGTGGGGATTAACGACGCCGAACTTGTACAATAAACGCTGAAATGGCTTAGGCCCCAAAGCTTTGGTCAATAAATCAGCAATCTGATCAGAAGTATGAACATACGCATGCACTAAATGACCATCAACGACCCGTTCATGAAAAAAAGGATTGCAAGCAAGGTGAAGGGCGGCTTAACGACCCGTTTTAAGTTTAAAATAGATATTCCCGTCTTAAATGTAAACATAATTGTATCCAAACCACGACATGAAGAAAGAATTTCCGCTCTCATTTGGACTTTCATAAGCTATTAGTCTAACATAGTTACATAACCAATAGTCTAACTTTGTATCTGGAACTCTGAGAAGATGATGGTTTCTCCAGGAAGCGTTTCTGGGAATGAAGCTCAGCTCTTTCAATTCATGTCTGGCATTCAACACCTTGCTGAAACTCATCGTTTTAAGGTTCTTTCTTTCTTCTCCATTATTTTACTACGTCCCTCCATCCCGATCATTTGTTTACGTTTTTATTCTTTGTAAGCGGTATTTTAATAAAAGGTAAACAATAATCCATTCTATCTTCATTAATATCTCAATTTCTCTACTGCCCATTTCAATTATGGAACTCAAATTATGTTAATATCCTTCATTTTTGAACTGTGTTGTTAATTTGATTTAGTTATATTATGAAGTTTCTCTAATTTTTGAACTGGGTTTTACCAATCTTCCATGTATCATCCAATTTGGTTTGCATAAGAAGGATAACTGGATTGGTTATACTAATATTGTGTAAAATGGATCCACTCAGGCAAAAAAAATCCCAACTTTAGTAGTTTGTTTATGTGGAAAAGAAAAACTGGAAAACGGTTAAAAAAACCCGCTTTATGCAAACTCTTGTGTAAGGCGGCCTAACCCGAGAATTTATGTTGGTCATAATGGCAAAACGTTAGTTTGTTGATGTTTTGACAGGCATGGTTTTTAGATCAGTTCGGAGTTCTACATGATGGGAAAAAGCCGTATCCTGGTGCTATTTTGGCGTGTATGTTGTTATTGATTACCTTTAGTATTTGGCGATGAAGTTTGTTTGAAATTCTTTACTCAAGTGTTTTGAAACAGTGGAAAAGCTGGCGAGTACTGGAGCTAAGATGGTGATTATAAGTAACTCGTCAAGAAGAGCATCGGTGACAACTGACAAAATGAAAAGCCTGGGGTTTGATCCTTCCCTTTTCCTAGGTTCTATCACCAGTGGAGAGTTGACACATCTTTATCTTGAAAGGTTGAATCTTTACTCATATTACCTCTCATTTCATTTATTAAAATTTGGTGGAATGATGGTCAAACAAGGTCACAGCTGTGGTTTTTAGAAACAATTATATGGAAAAGTTGTTTTGATGAATCAAATGCGACACAATTTACTTTGTATCTCTACTTATATGTGGAGAAATTAACAGTCGAAGTTGACATCAGTTGACCATCAAGGTCAGATTGATATTATAACACAGTGCTACAACATCAAAGATGTTGCGTTATATATCCTATTTGCATTTTGATTAAACTTTAAGAAATGGGAAGCTTGTCCTTTTCCATGTGCTGTTTAGTAATGTACTGTTTTTTACATAGGACTACAGGAATACAGGATTAATCTTGCTACAGGTGCATTTTGGGTTAAGAGCATTAGTTGTGGAAGCCTGTCAAACTCTGGAGGCTTCTTGCTGTTTCATGGTTGCGTAGTTGGAATTTTTTTTCTTTAATGTCGTATAGACCTGTTGCAGCCTTGCAGGTTTGCAGCTTCTTGCGTCAACGATTATCACAATAATGTAGGAAACATGTCTTAAAAAAAGTGTTCATATTCAGTCTTTTCAATTTAAGCATTATAACTGTGTTACTTTATACCTCCTTCTACTGTTAACTTCTGATCGTTTTTCATAGTTTACTTACATATTGGTTGTTGATAGGCGAGACGATCCTTGGTTTGCAGAACTTGGACGATCGTGCATCCACATAACTTGGAGTGATCGGGGTGCCATATCTCTTGATGTATGTAGTTGTTTGGCTGTCCTGTCTGGTGGTTCCCACTTCATTTCCTTTCAGCTTTACTAGGATGGTCAAATTAGCAGAAATAAGTTATTATCAATTGCTCATGTTGTCTGTATTACGATAACCATTATTCTGTAGCCATTATTCTCTGCCAAACTGTTAGAGTATACCAGGTTTCCAAATATACTGCAAAGAAAATCTATAGTAATCTGATAGCAATGATCATTAATTCATTATCCTTCAATGAGACATTGGTATACAAGATACTGCCTCGGCCTTCATTCATATGCATTCAATAAAGTTTCTTTTTGGATCAGTCAAATCAGTTTACTATATTTTCACTTTTTGATAAACTTTAACTATGAAAAAAAAAATACCCTCTCAAAAGTCTGTGGATTCCACCATCCATCCACTTTCTTACTCGCTCTCCATCCACTTGACGCATATACTCTTCTCACTTCTCAGTCGTTTCTTTCTTTAAAAACTTGTGCCTTTCGAAATGCAGTGACTCTAACTGAAAGGGTTACGCTGGGTGATAGCTGATCATTCTAAGGTTATGTCTTATAATAAGTTATGAGTTATGACCATGCTAAATTGCTAACTACCATTTGTACTGTGGAAGTGTGGAAAATCAGTAGGGTTTGTTTATGTTCTTCTATGTTCTATTTTAGTCCAAATGGATATAGCTTTCCATACAAATTAGACAATAAGAAGTTCGTGTTCGTACCTTAATCAGTTTCTTCTGGACATGAATTGTTCAGGGCCTAGACCTTAAAGTTGTAGATAATGCGGAAGAAGCCGAATTCATTTTGGCCCATGGCACCGAAGGACTTGGGCTGCCCTCTGGATCTGTAATTCCTAAGAAATTGGAAGAACTTGAGAAGATACTCGAACAATGTGCTGTCAAAAAAATTCCAATGGTCGTTGCTAATCCTGACTGTGTAACTGTTGAGGTCAGAGCTCTACGAGTTATGCCTGGTAAGTCACTTATGCTCTCACGAGAATGTGTCTTTTTAACTGTCGCGCTCAATTACTTGCAGACAGAGTAACTTTACTGACCTGGATTTTGATACATTAATACGGGGTAGTTTGATACTCATGAAAATAATAGTTAACGGTTTCTCAGTTTAACTTGCATTGCCTTCCAAGTTCCAACCAATAACTGATTCCGTTTTAATTCTGTCATGTCATTGCTCTTAAACAGGAACACTAGCATCGAAATATGAAAAGCTAGGTGGGGAAGTCAAGTGGATGGGAAAGCCAGCAAAGGTAGAGCTTTGTTTCTCTTCATGGCAGTGTTCCTCGCTTATTTTCGCCACTCTAAATTGTACTATTAGGAGATAAAACCGTAAAAGCATTTAGTGTCCTATAAATGAGAAAAAGCTCTGGACTCCACATTCTCGAAGCTCCACATTCTCGAAGCTCTGTATTTATTTCCCATCAGGATTATGTTAAATACTCTTGAGGCGTAGTAGGAACCATTCATGTGGGGCGGACCTAGGGAGTGCACAAGGGTGCTTGTGCACCACCCCTAACCAACCTCAAAACTATAGTTGTGCAGCTCGACTCTCCAAAGTTTGATCTGCTGCTTCCACAGTCACGTATCTGATGTCTCTTATGATCATATTGTCTCTCTCTATTCTCTATCACTTCACTAATATTTAGTAACGTCTACAATCGCCTGGAATTGAGTATGCTTTGGTTGAGCAGGTTATCTACGAGTCAGCTATGGCACTGGCAGGTGTAAATGCATCGGAATGCATAGCAGTAGGAGACTCTCTACACCATGACATAAAGGGTTCTAACTCAGCCGGAATGAATTCCATATTTATTACCGGAGGCATCCATGCCGATGAACTTGGGCTTTGTAATTTTGATCAAGTTGCAAAAGAACCAGAAGTTCGAGATCTTGCAACGAAATTTGACGCATATCCCACTTATGTGATGCCGTCTTTCACATGGTAATTTGCTCTTCGGCTAACTAGCGAGGCTCATTCATGGCTGCTTTCTATTCTTTTTCCCTCGAGGGAGTGTACTTGGTGAGTTTGTACCAAACACACTTGTATATTAGGTGGACAGACTCTCCGTAATTCGCATAATGAAAGTCCGACAGATATATGTACTGAGAAATGTTTTTGGCTGATAATGGCAAAACAGAACCTTACCAAATCTGCAAGGTGATGTTTTTACGTCACTTTACATACTACATGTTCCCGTTCCATTTTAAATGGCGATCATAGTCCCGTAATTTTTAAGGTGAACAGAAAATCATTCACCGACTTTATAGAGCTGTATTTCCACCGTCGTCTTATTACTATATGTCATTCTCACTTCTTGAGTTACATCTATGACTTTTAGTTTTACAAAGAAAATGTTCTTGCAAAAATTGTAAAATTGTACAACAAATGTGGAATATCAGAATTTAGAATAATATTTCCCGGCTTTTCCGGATCATGATTTTAGAGCTTATCGATACCTAAAGGGTTACAGTGACCAACATACGCCTTCATCTTTAACCTGGAAACCACCACCACGTCTCTTAACGGCATGATTTTGGCTGATACGCTCGCTCATCCGAAAGGATGAAATAGGTTGGTCTTATCCCCGAGGATCAATCTAGTTTTTCTTACCTTATAAAAAAAAAACAAATCGAATATCGGGTCAAACTCAGGTATATATATATATATGTTATTGATTTGATCTGAATTTATTTATAATTGAGATGGTTGGTGGGATTTTTTTTGTCCCTTATAGGAGAAGTAGGTTGGGAAAAAGAGGAGAAACTTGTTATTTGAATCTTCCCCCTGATCATATATCCAAGTTAATTTTGAGAAAATTGAAACCGTTTTCTATTGATTACTTTCGATTCGGGGGAGCTTGTAAGCAATGGCGTACACTTTTAATGGAGGACCGCCGGCAAATTGACGCTAATAACCGAATTCCGATGATGTTAGTTCCCACTAGCCACCATATTGATGGATATGTCAAGGTTATTGTTAACCGTCTGTTTAGTGTTACTGAAAATTAATTCGTAGAGGGTGTTAATTTACGACTCACTTACGATTTTGTTACTGATGATATTATTAATTTTTGTGGTTCGAGTTATGGTTGGTTGTTCTATTTTCTCAAATCCTATGAGATTGTTATGTAGGACCCTTTTGCTGTTGTTGACAACGTCATCCGTCTTCCTCCTATAATGCATGCATTCGATTCTAAGCCTTGCCCTATTGAGGAGCAGGTTCTCTATCACTGTTGGCAGGACTCTTCTTTCATTTCAAAGAAATTTGACACTCAGTACGCCGTTAGGAATGTTGTGTTGTCTGCTGACCCTCGTACTTGTCATGAGTATCTCGTTATTGCTATTTACGGTCCTAGGGGCAGATTAGCCTTTTTCAAGGCTAATTCTAATTCTAACAATAAGAATGATGCTGCAAGCGTCAAGTTTCCGTCATGGATTTACTATGATGAACACTATGGCCATAGGTCGTATAGGGATGTAGCTTTCGATAAAGGGCTTGTTCTTGCTTGTTCATGGCATGATGCTATTGTGCTCAAAGTTGATTCTTTTCCCGTAATCAAAGTTTGGGCTAAGATTGACAACCCAGAAGCTATATACGCTCATTCACCGCGTCATTCTGCTTTGTATCTTTCTGAAACTATGTCAACCAAGGAGCTGTTGTTAATTGCAAAAGTGATGCGTTTGAACCCTGACAACAGTCACTACACCTGGCTATTTCTAGTGTTCAAGTTGGTCAAGAACCATGTCAAGGATGCGTTACGGTGGGTTAGCGTGAGCAGCTTGGACGGTGATGCCATTTTTGTCGGTTCCAATCATACTGTCTCTGTTATTGCATCTGATTCTACAGGACATCAACAGGATTCCATATATTTCACAGATGACCATCCACACAGACAACACAACTTAGACCTTGGTCCTTATGCTTCTCTGGGACCTCATGATATGGGTATTTATAATTTGAGAGATACTAGTAAGTGCACGCGTTACACTTTTGACCTAGGCCGTAAGCAACTGCCCCAACCATTTTGGATCTTGCCTATGTTCTAGCCGATATCTTGACTAGTTTAGCTGTAAGTTTGAATCCAGGTCTAATCCTGTACAACATCTTATTAATTTCTTGTGTTTCTATCTCGTTGTTTTGCTTCTGATTTTTCAGAGTTTCCGAGACCACATTGCGTTGTTGCTAGCTGGTCCACATTGTTTTCAGTGTTCTCACTGCCAATGTAAATATATTCAAAGTTTCGGATAACGTTATTTCCTATGTAACAATATTGCTGAATATGAACGAGGTTTTATTGTTGTAAATTATGACCTGGGTTGTAATTCTGTGGAACTGATTATGCTGTACAACTCTTACTGGAAATAGAGGTGACAAGTAGGGATCCGACCCGAAAACATGTACTGTACTTCGTAATATGTAAGCATGGTTACCCGAAACTGCACTGTACAACTCTTACTGTAAAGAAGTAATGTTTACAGTTGCCTGCAACTGAGTATGCTTTGGTTGAGCAGGTTATCTACTAGTCAGCTATGGTGATGGCAGGTGTAGATGCGTCGGAATGCATATCAGCAGGAGACTCTCTACACCATGACATAAAGGGTGCTAACTCAGCCGGAATGAGTTCCATATTTATTACTGGAGGCCTGGTCGGCATCCATGCCAATGAGCTTGGGCTTAGTAATTTAGTAATTTTGATAAAGTTGCAAAAGAACCAGAAGTTCGAGATCTTGCATCGAATTGTGACGTATATACCACTTATATCCTTCACATTGTAAGCTCTTCGGCTAACTAGCTAGGCTCGATCATGGCTGTTAAGTCATTGCTTTCGATTCTTTTTCCCTTGAGGAGTGTTCTCTGTCTGTGTAGTGCAGCGTTGGAGTTGAACCAATATACTTGTATATTATGAGGTGCACAGGCTAGTGTAATTCGCGTGCTGAAAGTATAATAGATATATGTACAGAGAAAGGCTTTTGACTGATGGTAAACAGAACCCATCTTAATCTGCAAGTGATGCTTCGAAGTCAAATTACGGATTATTCATTCACCGACTTTATAGAGTTGTATACTCCCTCTGCCATCTTATTATAGTATGTCATTCTCACTTCTCGAGTTACATGGCTGATACTCAGTTTTACAAGGAAAATGTTATAGCAAAATTGTAAAATCATACAACAAATATGGAATATTACAAAATTTGGAATAATATTTCCTAGGCTCTCCCTGGTACGATTTTAGAGTTTTTCGACACCTAAAAAGTTACAGTGACCAACAGAAGCCTTCATCTGTAGGTCTGTAACCTGGAAATAACCACCACATCCCGTAAGAGCGTGCTTTCAATAAATATAGAATCACATCCATTTGTACAAGTACACAAGTTGGTACTCTGAAAACTCATACGCTAACAATCGGCTAATCACCAGCGGAAACATGAGAATTTACGGCAGAAGCTTTAAGGTTAGGCTTATTCTTGTAAGCTAACATCTTGTTTAGTGCGCTTACATAAGCTCGGACACTTGAAACCACAATGTCTACCTCCGATCCACTCCCACTGCCGACAATGCATGCAGAGTGGCATGATAAGTAAACACCAGAGAATAAAATCGAGTTAATATAGATATCTGAACATGCCAACAAAGAAATACCTGAATGTGCGGTTTATTATATCTCCAGAAGCATGAGTTGCTGTGAAGCCATCATCTCCGCGTATCAGGACTCTTGTAGTGGCTATAGCGTCTATGCCTTCTGTCACACCAGATAGTGAATACTCTAGCAAAGTCACAGGCACCTGTCATTAAGAGAGAATGAGTTAATTTTTTACTTGTAACAATTGCAGTCATGGTATTAGATATGGGACCTGCCGACCTGGCATTACATCCCAACCAAGTTATACAGGTATTCAAGGTTGCCGAGACTCATTTTAAAACAATGTTGGCCGCATTAGTGACAATTGGCCAAGATCAAACCGTGATGACACATTCGAATATCGAGATTCGCCCTAGATTTAGTTCCACGATTGTAGTGGTGTGAATACTAGATACCACAATAAAAACAAAAACAACTATGCTTTAGTCCCAAAATGATTAGGAATCGGCCAACACATATGTAAAACAAGGAAATATGAGCAAAAAAACCAAAAAACAAGAAGGATAGTCAGAATAAAAGGACTCGATGATTATAGCCTCAATGGCTAGAGAACAAAAATGAGGGAAGAGCTGATAGAGGAGCAGTAAGTCCATACATTCACCAAAAGTTCTTAGATTAAAAAAAAAAAAAAACAAATTTAAATTTTTTTTTCTCTTATTTAAGGGCGTTCATAATGGAAGGAGAGTATGATAAGACCCTAGCAACGACAAATCATTAGTGAACAATTAGTATAGCAATGAGTCTGACGGTCTCACATGTCAGACCAACTCAATTACTCATTTTATTATATGGCTAAATAATCTGTCCGACATGAAACACGAGAAAATAGTCAACCATGCACCAAATAAAAATAAAGACTGGCATAAGTCCGCAATTTTTTTGGGTACAATGATACAAACCAGCATGCCACCTAGAAGAACTCTTGAAGTACACGAACTCAGATAACTAATCAATTGAAATAGATGATTCTATACTGTCTACTTCATAGTTCACAGTTTGTGGATATTTTCATACCTTCGCAATTTGATCAACAGCTTTGTATGCTGAATCAACTGGCCCTGTTCCGACTGAACAGGCAACATGTTCCTTTCCATCAGCGTCAATGAGTTTAACCGTAGCTGTAGAAAGTCCAAGAGTTCCACAAGTGACCTGTCCAATTTCCATGGAAATTCAAATAAATAATTCTTCCTCAAACCTTAAGATCAGCTTAAGAGTGAGAAAATGGCCAAAAGTTTGCTTCACAGGTTACCTGGAGATCCCCAAGTGACCAGATTGAGTCTGGCTGGAACAGCTCGTCAATTACTAAGGCTTCAATATCCTCATCCACGACATGCTGGAGAGGCAATTAGAATAGTATGAAAATTTATTTGCAGGACACAATAACGAACATGGCAATGTTTAGGTCGATAACAGTACGAAAGGTAAAAAAAAATAGATGTCATAAACATGGTGAGGAAAACAAGCTGACCAGACTGTAAATTATGATTACAAATCTTTCTCAAAAAAGTTGTTATTGGCAGTTATGCAATTTTTAAATAACCCAAAATTGACAAAACGGACATAGTCATCATCAAACTAAGACATTTGCAGCATCAATTTTTAAATGCTAACATTAATAAACTAAAACATGAGTGACGGTACCTTCTTTTTTTCAGCAACAGATTTAAAGCGCCAAAAGATGTCGTCTAGTTCCTTGCCTTCAAAGGAGTACCCAAGCTAAAAAGGCCAAAGTCATTAGATAACAATATACACATGTCGCGAAAAGCCCTTGAAGGTTAACTAACTATACAGCCACCAACCTGCTCAAGTCTCTTTTTCAATGCATGGCGCCCACTGCAGAAAAGGCAATAACAGATAATTAGCATCTTAAAAAGAGAATTGTATCATTGCATATTTGTATGCCACAAAAAGTAGTGATAAATCTACAAAAAGTTCAAACGTCAAAGTATACAACAAAACAAACATTAGGTGACATGTCTTCATTTATTTAGAACACGATGCTAAAGAGAGGACCAAATAAACAATTTCATGGCACATTGACATCTTGTCCTCTAATCCAGTAACTACGTTTCTCTATTGTGGAAATGGAGGAGACATATATTAGTAAAATCATACTGAAATGTACAACATCTCATTATTTTCTAAATGTAAAAAATAGACTTCCCGTGACATAGGTTAAAGTGATAACTCGGAAACAATGGAAGCTATAACTTGACTAGTTTAAATTAATGTAAAAATGCATACCTTAGTTTACCAAGAACCAGACCTGATTCATCAGCTCGCTGAAGCCCTATATCTTCAGGGGACATAATCTCATATGTGCCTTTGTGTTTCAGCATTCCATGCTATATACCAAAACAAATCAAAGTAGTTAAAAAAATTATCACTCTGATTAACGAAACGCATCTTCACGCATCAGGAGCTATAATTTATGAAGAAGAGATAAAACCCTTTGCAACTATTTCGTGATTGAAAGGAGTAAAAGGAGCGAAGAAAATACATCGAGTAGAAGCTCAATCAAATGAGGGTGAAACATCCAAATTTAAACTCATTTGTCGATTTAGCTACAACAAAAGAAGCAGTAAAAACAAAAACAAAAAGTTACACGGTACCAAACTACCAACTTTACCTGGTGAATTCCACTTTCATGCCTGAAGGCATTAGCACCAACTATGGCCTTATGAGGCTGTACAAGTAGTCCGGAATATTCCGCCACCTGGAAAATAATAAAGGATGTGGGGAAGATCTTAAGCATGGGCTGAATTAGAAAACTTGAGAGTTGAGAAAAACAAATATGGAGAAAAGTCTAGAAAGTACCATCTTGCTGGCCTTCACGATATGTTCTGTTTGAATCCCAGTGTATAAACCACCCAATGATTGCCCTCGGCACTTCAACGTCATGACAACCTTGCTTTCAGGAACGAGAACAGGAAATTATGATATAGCCCAAAGAAAAACACATCTATCTTAGCCAATAAGTAGCACAAAAATTTATGAGACCATGTTACTTGTGAGCCCAAACCATTAGCCATATAATTAGTGAAAATACATAAAAAATTTCGGTTGCTCTCATGCGTGAGACGGATCCATATGAGGCTCACTGAATAAGTCCAAAGCAATCCTTCAATATTATTATGTAGCGAAAAAACACACCTCCTCAAGTGAAGCATTTCCTGCCCGCTCTCCAATTCCATTAATTGTGACTTCTAATTGTCTTGCACCAGAACATGCCCCCTACATTGAGAAAGTACACAACCTATAATCCTTTCTTCTTTTCTGTATAAGTAATGCTATGCATGATTAACAATTTACAACATACCGATACAGTGTTTGCAGTAGAAAGTCCTAGATCATTCTGGCAATGAGTTGAGATGATCACATTCTCAATTCCGGGAGTATTAGCTTTTATGTCAGCAATCAACTCTCCAAACTCTTTAGGGACAGTATAACCCACTGTATCAGGGATATTTAGAGTCGTTGCTCCAGCCTTGATAACTTCCCCAAGAATCTCGTAAAGAAACTCTCTGTCTGATCTGCGATCAAACACAATAAAATATATGAGGCGGTCTATCCATCTATTAAAATGAGTTCGGTTGAATTCACATGTGAGACTATCTGCAATACCCATTCCTGATCAAGTGGGCTACTACAACCATTAACTACATGTCTTGATTGGATGCTGCTAAATTTTAATAATGCAAGCTCCATGAGCATTGATGAACTAGATAATCGAGAATCAAATAAACAGTTTTCATTTATCTACGTGGACAAACCAATCAATATAGTCGTCAGCAATATACATCAACTACCTTCACTATGTACACTCCACAAACACAATTCCTACTAAATATTGTTTTTGTAAAGGCTACCACACTTAGTGGTTCAAGTGTTCAACTATCAAGGTCCAAAATATTCAGCAAGTCGGTGTACTCCTTCAGTCCCAATCATTTATTTAACTCTACAGAGGGAGTATTGGTTTACACTACTTAACATTAATTTATATACCTCATAACTTACTCCTAAGCAATATCAGTCTTGAACTTAAAACACGTCAAGTATGCTAGTCTGCTAGATAAGACAGAAGGAGGATGCTTAGGGATTAACAAAAGGTTTGTCCTATATCTTCAAATGGGAGCATACTTGACCCGTTTTCATCTTAAGAAGGATATCGCCGTCCTTAAGAGATACCTAGTGATCCAACCAACGCATCCTCACTTTCCATAGATAGTTTCACTCAAGCTTAGTGGAGAATGTGCTCCCACCTTTTTCTTTTCTATCTTTTCTTTTTTGTACTCTAACAAAACAGCTGCTATAGCAATCTCCTACAACAACTAAAGTTACTACAAAACCATGTCACACTCTAGTAACCAAGCTCATACAATAACTAAAACCCACTCAAAATGAAAAAAATCGGTTTCACATGTAAGACCGTCTCATTAAATTAAATGAAAAACTCTCAATCCGACAACACAATAACATAAGTAGAGTCGGTTTTACCTGTAAGACCGTCTCATAATTAAATTAAAAAAAGGCGGAATACTACATTACTACCTGCCAGCATCCTCAGGACTAAACTCAACATCGTCACACCCCAAACTCCGAGCATAGGCAACCATACTAGTCGCAATTTGGATAACCTCGGCTCGAGTTTTATTCAATTTATGCAACAAATGAATATCACTGGTCGCAATAAAAGTATGAATTCTAGGCCTCTTAGCAGACTTAACAGCTTCCCAAGCAGCATTAATGTCAGCCTTATTACACCTCGACAATCCACATATAACCGGCACGTACCCGTCTTCATCAACCGCATTACCGACCTCGATAGCGATTGCCTTGACTGCGTCGAGGTCAGCATTGGAGGCGGCAGGGAAACCTGCTTCAATTATGTCGACACGGAGACGAGACAGTAAGCGAGCAATGTCTAGTTTTTGATTAGGAGTCATCGATGCACCTGGGGATTGTTCGCCGTCGCGGAGGGTTGTGTCGAATATTCGGATGTAATTCGGGTCGGAGATGGATGACGGGTGGTATTCGGGTCGGGTTGGGTTGCAGTGAGGTGGAGAGAGGGAGGATGACGTGGAGGAGAGGGAGAGGTGGGAGAAGGTTGGGGATTGGGATGTGGAGGAGAAGGAGATGAAGATAGAGGGTATTTTAGGAAGAAGTGTGGTGGTTGGTTTGTGAGGTGAGAAGTATGAAGAAGAGGAGAGTTTGAAGATGGGGATAGTGGTGGTCGCCATTGTTGGAGATTAGAGGAAGGTTTTAAGGGAGGTTTAATGGAGAAGATGAAGAAGGTGGAAGAGTATATAAATGGCGGCTAGAAATGAGGATGCGTAGGAATTAGCCACAAGAAAGTGGATTGTACCCTCTATAAGGTACTACCACATGAAATATAGTTTTTGAGCTTTAGAATAAAGTTTTTGATTATAGTATAGTTTTACTATAAAGTTTTTTGAGTTTATTAATTTAAAAATTAAGCTCAAAAAAATTACAATAACACTCAAAAAACATCATATATAAGATATAAAATTTAATTTATTAACTTTAAAAAAACTCGAAAAAAATGCACAAAAACTCAAAATCATAATACTCTGAGGTAGTACATCCGATGTATAATCCTTTTTCTCATTAGCCACTAGGATCGGATGAAGATCGACGGCATGTCTACTAGACGAGCTTTTTCCGTTTGAAATTAAAACAAAAATGTGCATTGTATATGATAATACAAATTGTTTTATAAGACCAAACTAAGTAAAAAAAACTTGTCCAATACTTCCTCCGTTCCATTTGGTTGTATACGTTTGCTTTATCACGTATGTCAATGCTTATTTTGTTTTGTTTATATCTTTAGTTACATATTACTAAAAATTATAAAAATTTGATATTAATATTGTACTCGGTAAGACAATTGAAACAAAATCTCACATGACTATCTTTTATGTTATATATTAGAAGTTATACTAAAGATTCTTCTCAGCCGTGAATAGTGCCAAAAAAGCAAACGTATACAATCAAATGGAACGGAGGAAGTAGTATATAATTTAATAAACTTATAAAAATATAGTTTATTTTTATAACGTTATTATATTTTGATAACTTAAACTGTTTAAATATGTTTGTATTTATCATCAAATATTAGGTAATCAAAATATGAATATAATTAAATATGAACTTTTGGTTTTCTCTTTTTGGGTCAGTCATATCTTATAAAAGAGTTGCTTATACGATAAAATGTGATCATTTTTTTTGATAAAAAGTTACCCGGACAATTTCTAATAGACTATGAACAAATTTAGTTGTAAGTTTAACCGTGTCATTCTGTCATTAAATGATCACTTTTTATTACAAAATTGCGACAATTTTCCGTCTTAATTTAAGATAGATTGAGATGAGAATTTGTCGTCGAATGATCTTATCATGACAAGATTTGGGTGAGACAAATAACATTTAAATGAGAACTATGGTGAGGTTGCATTTGGTTTTGGATTATCGTGTTAATAATTTGCAGGATAAAATAGTTTCGTAAGAAAATTTGTATTGTACTTCGTACTACATAAGTCTAGAGGCGGACAACGAGTTGGGCTAGTCAGGACATTATATACGACTCAAACACGACCCACCGCGGCACCACGAACCACCGCCGGCCACCAGAGATCCCCGCCGACCACCGAAGAGCAGCCACCCACCACCGCTGGCCAAGTAAGTACTCGCGTTTTTTTTTTAAAAATAGTTTTTAGATTTAAATATGTTTAATTGGTTTGAATTTGTTTACGAATGTTTAGTAGTTGTCTTTAGTTTTTTTAATTTGAATTAAATTAGATAGATTTAGTTTAGTAAAAAGTATTATTATCAAGAAATCGGTTTATTAGATAGATGTTGTTAAGCGATTTTGGTTTGATGTTGTAGAAGAAGGCGGGTTTTGAATGTTGTTGGTTATATTCTATGTTAGCCAACGTTGATTGTGATGTTTGGCTAGTTTTCTTGACGTTGGTGTATGCTACCAACGTTGAGATCATCTCAACGTTGGTGTTAAGCCCCAACGTTGAATCTGGACGTTGGTGTTGAATTCCAACGTCCAGATTGAACGTTGGTATGTACGTTCGACTTTAATTTTTTAATAAAAAATTGAACGTTGACTATAGTAGGCAACTTCCAAAGTTAACTTTGGACGTTGTCTATAGTAGTTAACGTTGACTGATGCGTGTATTTTATATAGACTTTCTAGTTCATATATGCACGCATTTCTATGTCATTTAAGTGATATTATATCACCATATACCCCTATTTGGCTACTTTGTACTTTCATTACTATTTTGTAGGTACAAGCTGTGTAGTAGCAGAAACCGAGCCAAAACAGTCCACTTTGCATGCATTTAGGAGAATGGAAGGAACGGAACAGAAGCTATTGCATGGGAAAGCGTGAAACCGCTCGCAATCAAGTCCAAAGCCATGTCCAACACTGCGATAGGCCAAAAGACCTCGATCGATTATGTATTTGGTCGATCGAGGAGCGTGGAAGAGAATAGTTGCTCGATCGAGCTGTCCTGTGCTCGATCGAGTAGAAGCTGCTGAAAAGTTGCTCGATCGAGTAGAATTGTTACTCGATCGAGTGATTTCCTAGAATAAAGTCCTCAATCGAGTGGTTATTTCCCTCGATCGAGTAGAATCTATCATGGGCCTTAAGTCCGTAGCTTAATTAGGGTTTAAGAGTCGTGTTTTGCATTATATAAACTCTTATTTACGTCATTAGTGATTATTGAGATTCAGAATCATTAGGATTCTGAACCCTTAGGGTTCGGAATTATTAGCATTAATCTTCCATTAGTTTCTGAACTTTATCTTTGGTTTGCATTCGGGTTTATCGACGTAGGATTTGTTCTTTACGCCGGATTTGCTAAGATTGTAAACTCCTTTCTTCTTTTCTCTCTTTATTCTTAATCTTTATTTTAGCCTTAATTACTATTTCTCTTTCTTAATTACTGCGTTGTTATTATTCATGCTTGTTAATTACGATTTTATTATGTCTATCGTCATATATTCAATCGTCTTTGTTAGCATCGTTAATAACATGAGTAGCTAATTCTCTTGTATGTTGGGATGAGGGAAACTGTAGTAGAGGCATGTTAGGATGGATTAGTTTAGCTAGTCGTGAGAATCGATCTTTGCAATTTAATTGAGGTTTAGTCGAATGAGTGCACGCAGGAGACTAGACTAGGTAGTTAACCCCGACCTGGATCGAGAGATTGGAAGGGAAGGCTTGCTTAGAATTGATAGGTGACTCCTAAGAGGACGAGAGTTAATTAGAAAAATCCCTAGGGCGGTTTGAGACCGAGAGGAGAAAACCATTGCTCTTCTCATTAATAAGATTGACTGACTTAGTTGACCCGTAGATGCCGATATTGCAGTGGACCGAATCCTAGCATATTTCTCTCTTATCTGATTTATTTCTTATTTATTTCTATCTTTTATTTCTCTTCCTTTAATCCTATTTAGTTAGTTAATCCAAATTCAAAACCCCCCAGTTTGTTACTTGCAGATTTAGATTTCAGTTAATTAGTTTCCTCCCTGTGGAGATCGACCCTACTTCCGCTATCTTCTTAGTTAGTTGACTTAGGTTTTATTTTTGGTGTATAACGACCGACATCATTGACACCCTATGTTGACGTTAACTTTGGACGTTGCTTTCCCCAAATTGTCATAAATATCGTCAATCATCATAAAAATCGTCATACATACAATGTTCAATCATCATAAAAACCGTTATACAATGACATAACATCGTAATGGAGATATACTAAAGTAAAAAATCGTAAAAAACGTAAAGAAGAAAAAATATAAAAACATTATAGAGATTGTATAAAATAACGATGAACCGTCGCTCGTCATTGATTACCGTTAAATTTTTACTTCAAACCGTCTTTTTAATTTTTTTTTTGTTTTTGGGTGATTTTATGAGATAGAGTAAAAGATGAGAAATAGAGTTGAAGAAAAGATAGAGAGATAAAGTACATGAAATGGTAGTGGGTGTCATTTTTAAAAAAAACATCGACGAGGTTTTATAAAACGTCGACGATGTTTCATTTATTTTGATAACATAATATTTTATTTTGATAACTTACCTATTTAAATATGTCCGTATTCATCATAAAATATTGGGTAATCAAAATAAAACCGAAATATTAATACAATTAAACGTAACCTTTGGACTTTTCTCGGTTTAGGCCAGTCTTATACTATATGACGATTTTATAAGAGAGTTGTTGTTTTTATATAAGTTTTCAAGTATTCTAACTTCCAACTTTCCAAGTAAGGCCCTGTTTTTTTTTAATTTCAGCTCATTTTATTTAAATTCGATTCTATTTAACACAGTTTAGTTTAGCTTTAGCCTATACTATTCAACTCATCTCTTCACAAAATTAAGTCTTACTTCAACTTCTTTCATTTTAACTCCGCTTTGTTCAATTTAGTTCAATTAAACTCACCTGCAATTAACTCAGTCGAGCTTATTCAGCCGAAAAGAACATGGCTAAGTCATGATTTTTTTTTAACAAAAACAATTATTCTTCTAGTTTTAATTTTTTTACTAAAAAGAATGTGTAACATACTCAATAAAATGATAAATACACACTCACCCTTAATCATTACTCTAATCTGTCTGATAATTCTAAATACTCCGTATTTACCATAACAAATCTCCCCTTAAGAGCATCTCCAATGGTTTGGCTTGGGGACTTGCTTGCAATTTTATAAAATTGCAAGCTAGTAGCTCAACCATTGGAGTAGTCCATGTAGACTAGCTTTGCTCAAAAGGACCCACAAAAATTTTGAGCTAGTAGCTCCATGGAGCTACTTGCTTAAATGGACCCATAAGAAATTTTGACCAATAGAATATAATGATATAATTAAAAAAAGTTTTAATTTTATGTTGAAAATTTAGAAATTGAATAAATAAATAGATAAATGTGTTATGTGGGTCCAATTAAGATAGTTTTATGTTGGCTAAACCATTGGGGTAAATTGTTGCTTAAACTTGTTCTAGATTACAAATATTATGTGGCAATGGTAAGCTAGTATCAACTAGCTTACCATTGAAGATGCTCTAATACAGTTTACAACTACACACTTCCCCAAACAAAACAAACAAACATCTCCAACAGGCAACAATCAATCCATTTTTCCCCAATTTCTAGGGTTTCATTCCGCCATGGATATGACCTCCGCAGCTCAACCTTCCGATTCGGAGATGTCCGACGCGTTACATCCACCGCCATCAGATCAACAACCTCCGCAACAACAACAAGTCAGTATTCCAGCAACTCTCAGCCATGGCGGTCGATTCATTCAATACAACATTTTCGGAAACGTTTTTGAAGTTACTTCTAAGTATAAACCTCCTATTATGCCAATTGGAAAAGGCGCGTATGGGATCGTATGGTATATTTCTTCGTTTTTTTATTTTATGTTTTGTGAATTTTCTAGGTTATACTAGTATAATTTGATTTGATTTGATTGATTAGTTGATTGATTGATTTAGTTCGGCGTTGAATTCCGACACGAATGAGCATGTTGCGATCAAGAAGATTGCGAATGCGTTCGATAATAAGGTTGATGCGAAGAGGACATTGCGTGAGATCAAGTTACTTCGACATATAGATCATGAAAACGTTAGTGAGTAATGATTTCATTTATTGTGTTTTTTGTAAGTTTAATTAGTTAGGTTTTGATTTGAGCTCATTAATTTGCCATCATTTTAGTTGATTAAGCCTGTTTAGTGAGTAATTAGTTTGTTATGTAGTTCATTATTTGGATTTTATTGTTTCATTTATTTGCAATTAGTGAGTAGTTAGTATTGTAGGTTTAAGAGTTGGATTGATGTTTTCCTTTTAGGAATTAATTGTGTAGTAAATGCATGGATTATCTATATATAGTGATAAGTTACTTGTTTCATGACCTAAATCCAGCTTGATTAAGAAATAAAATATATGGCGTAGTTATGTTCGTGAGGCGAAAATTCCAGTCGGCTATTTTCCACTTTACTGCCCGAGGTCTGCAGGAATCATAGTTACCGAATTCGCTTGGTACCCTACGAATCGCGAAAAGTTAAAAGCGAATTCTATCAAGTTGGTTACTGAAAATACATATAACACATGATTTATAAGAGCGAATTGCGAATCTGGAAGGGCGTATTCATAGCGAATATTGTAACCATGGCTGAAATACGTCCTCCGGAAAATCATTTGCTACTTTGCTTACCTTTGACATTCACTATGAGGGGTATTTTAATCAAAAGTGAACAATTGATTGAGATGGAGAGACTATGTGTTATTCTCTTCAATCAATGTTTAAGCATTATTTGGATTTTGACACAACTCGCAAGAAAAAAAAATGTAAATATGAACTTTGTTAAATTGGAGTGAAACTTTGGATAGGTATTATTATTTCTGAATTTGGTATTGGTACTATTAGTTGGAGGATAAAAGTTGAGACGAATGTACAGTTGTTGGCTATTTGCATAAAAAGCGAAAATATGAGAACTCGAATCAGTCAGCTTTAAAAGCGTTTAGTAACTTTAACTTTAGATTTTAGTTATTGAGGAACAAAGACAAAAAGCAATTAATTACTCTTTTCAGATCTCAGTAGTGTCTACATTATTTTTATTGAAGAAGAGTTAATGATGATAAAAACCACTTTGCATCCGGTCTTTGTCTGCTTCTGTGTTTGTTGCTTGCAGCGAGAGCCGAAAAACTGTCGTTTGGAGCATTCTATACTAGTTAATCTTGACATTTTTTATTTGATCAATGTTCTGGCCTAAGGTATCCATGCCATGTTTGGGTTTCATATGGATTAACAGCCACAAGTGTGCTACCGATCTTTGAAGTTTTATATTTGTACATCTTATTGTTGTTTCTTATGTATCTTCATTTAATGTTACCTCAGTGATAGTTTATGTTTTGCCACGTGCTCTTGAATTTTAAGGGGCCTTGCACTTACCTTTCAGGTTGTTGCCATTAGAGATATTATACCACCACCGAAAAGGGATGCGTTTAATGATGTATATATTGCTTATGAGCTTATGGACACTGATCTTCATCAAATTATTCGTTCTAACCAAGGATTATCAGAAGAGCACTGTCAGGTATTAGACTGATAATACTCAGTCTTAGCTAAGATCTAAAAATTAATGTCGTTTAATTCTATGTATATGCTCCTAGCTGGTTGTTGATGTCCTTGTGGACTATGTATAATTTTCTTATATTATTTCCTTTAATGCATAGAACTTCTGTCTATTTGGGTTTCCTCACCAATTCTGTTAGTATACAGAAAGGGTCCCAGATAAGAAATCGTCTCTGACACCTTTTTTTTTGTTTCTAAGTATTTGGGAAGTACTGGCCATGAATTAGCTTCTTGTTGCTGATTGCATACTTCATAATAGCAATCATTTTGTTTTGTTGCTAACATAGCAGTAGGCCTGGGTGGCTGGGTGCATCCAACCCCTTTCCCTCCTCGCCATTTGCTGGAGCCCCCGAAGAACTAGGGTAATGTAGTCAATGTTGCTGTTGAGTCACAACTCACACACTCTTTTGTATCATTGAAAATGTGGTGTGAATTTTTCTTTTTCGACATCTGACCATGGCCTCTGTTTATGGTATAAAGTTTCTGTAACACTTGGTTCCATGATAAATTCTCCCGATCACAATGATACCCATCTCAGACAAAGCATGAATAATCTATACTTTGAATTTATTGTGAACTGCTGCATGAAGAATCTGGGTCATTTCCTTGTGTTGTTTTGCTACTTTTTATATGTTTGCGTTATACGAAAACAGCCTCCCGGGCAAAGCTGCATACATCCACCCTTTTTTACCCCGCAATATGCCTTGCGGTGCTGGAGTGACGATGATGGTGATGATGATGTTGTAGTTGTACAAAATGAGTTATACTTGTATATCACAATCCATGAATTGGGTTTAAGCTAATATGGCTGATAAATGTACTTGCAGTATTTCCTCTATCAGATACTCCGAGGATTGAAGTATATACATTCTGCCAATGTTCTTCACAGGGATTTAAAGCCTAGTAATCTCTTGCTTAATGCAAATTGTGATCTGAAAATTTGTGATTTTGGACTAGCTCGTGTGACATCGGAATCGGATTTTATGACCGAATATGTGGTGACTAGGTGGTATAGAGCACCGGAGCTACTGCTAAATTCTTCAGATTATACTGCTGCTATTGATGTATGGTCAGTAGGATGTATCTTTATGGAGTTGATGGACCGTAAGCCTCTTTTCCCAGGAAGAGATCATGTCCACCAGCTGCGTCTGCTTATGGAGGTATGTATATTTGCAATGACATTGAACATGTTATGCACTTATGTGATTCTAGAATTTGCTTTGCATGACAGCTCCTTTGTTCTGAAAAATGGCTTTATCTTTAATCTCAGTCGTAATGAATGTTTAGATATATGTGGTGTTGGGAGACAATTTTTTTCCTTTCAACTCATTGTTGGGATACTGTTATTTTGGTTTCTCTGCTCAATGTTGGGGGAAAAATTGATTGGACATCTTTATAGAACGAAGTGAAGTTATCATTCGAATGTGCAGACTAAATAGCATGGCTTTTCACCCTTTTGTGTTAAATTATCTTCTATTTGATGTAGCCTTGGCCCTCTATGCATGTAGGTGCGTTATTATTGTTTTTTTGTTATTTTTTTGTGCCTGATAGAATTTGTCATTGGTATTGCAGCTGATTGGTACCCCTTCAGAACATGATCTAGGATTTCTCAATGAAAACGCTAAAAGATATATTCGACAACTACCTCCATACAGAAGGCAGTCTCTTGGTGAGAAGTTTCCAAATGTTCATCCTGCAGCTATTGATCTTGTTGAAAAAATGCTCACATTTGATCCCAGGCAGAGATTAACAGGTAAGCTCTATTCTTCGAGGCATTAAGATTATGTTATTTGTGGCTAAGAAGCACTTACTAACCCTATAACTAAACAAGGAATACATAAACAATGTGGGCTGGTTTCAGATATTAACTGTGGCGGCCGCAAATCACTTGTTCATATGGCTTTTTTTTTATTCTCTATTGCATGTCTCTACTCACCTAATCATTTTATTTTTCCTAATATATATTGTTCATGTTTTCAGTTGAAGATGCACTTGCACATCCCTACTTGAATTCGCTTCATGACATAAGCGATGAACCAATATGCATGACTCCTTTTAGTTTTGACTTTGAGCAACACGCTTTGTCCGAGGAGCAAATGAGGGAACTGATCTACCGTGAGGCTCTAGCATTTAATCCCGAATTTCTTCAAGAGTAAAGACCTGATTTTGTCTGGCCTGTTGTATGCTTCGTGTCATCTCTTCACTTGCTTTTTATGTACATATAATGTGTTCCGTCCATAACCAGGACGGAACTGTGATCTCATATTTGATGCATAATCAAAGGGCATTTGTGATCTTAGTGCTCTATTCATTTGGTTGTAAAAGATTTGGGTGTAGCCATAATTTCCTTCATTTTCTTTGTCTGTACGTTTGTGTAAGCATTAATTGTATCAGATTTGAGAACCAGGCTAACATAGCCATTAATTATGATTTCTCCTTTTTGTTGGTTTATTTATTCTGACTATCGGAATATGGCGCGACAAATTGACTTGTTTTAGATCAGCCTCTTTGTTGATAATAGATTTGCAAAGAGTTTCGACATGTTTTGTTAGGCTTATATTCACTTTCTTTCTTTGCTTTTTTAAATTAAAATTTTACTATAAATTACCTTATATGACACGATGAAGTGATACACAACTCAAACACATGCGGCATAAATTTATTATAATGAAAATATAAAGTATTGACTCGACATAAATAACAATACATTTACTATGTTTCTCTTACATGTTAAATTCTTCATTTCTCGGTAACAATAAATGAATATAAGACGGTCTATTCCACAAGTGTATAACTTATAATGAAAGTGGAACGTAAATTCTAGCAAACATTTGTTTTAAGATGAAAATATGTCAAATATACCGACTCTCTTATTCCAATCGCTAGGGTGGGGATTCGATTCTTACCTACGACATAGTGCGCTCATTTGAACCAAAAGAAAAAAAAGAATTGATGAAGACGAAGGAGTATATATTATTGCAGTGAAATACTCCATAACTCACAAGACGGGGAGAGTATATGTTTTAAGATGAAAATATGTCAAATATACCGACTTGTATATTATAAAGACAAACATTTTCTATTCCCTGTCCACAGTATTTTTGTGTATCAACTACTCCGTATTACTTAACCCGTTTTTACTTTAAGCCGAATATTACCATCATAAACAGTGTTTGTAATTTTATCAAGTCAAAGCCAAAAAACTTATACTTCATGTTTCGTCCCACAGCAAAAGACAGGCCATTGAAGATAAGAGGAAGAAGAAAGAGATGAGTTCTTTATCTTCCCTCACCAGGCTAGTTTTCTTCCTTTTTTTTCATCTTCTCTAATTAATTTCTCAATCTCATTAATTTAATCTCATAATTTACGCTTCTGTATATTTAATTCTAGTAATTAAACTTTTGATTATACATACAGTGGGTGTAACACATTTGGTTGGAACTCTTCAACTTTGTTCTCTGGGGTCCACTCTTTTCTTCCCAAATCTCATCTTAAACCCATTAATTCTCACATTACCAAGCTCAATTTACCATTTTGCCCTCGTGCTTCCTCTGGTACTTCTCTCATTTCCTCACCTTGCAAATTTTGATTTTTTTGTTGGGTAAAGTTTTGATCTTTTGTTGATGGGTTGTGTAAATTGTGTGAAATGGTGATGTTTTGAGTAAAATGTCAGTTGTTCGATGCAGTTGTCGACACAATTTTCATCATGGGTCGTGAGCCAAGGGTAAAGTTTTGATCTTTTGTTGATGGGTTGTGTAGATTGTGTGAAATGTTGTTGTTTTGAGTAAAATGTCAGTCATTCGATGCAGTTCTCGACACAATTTTCATCATGGGTCGCTAGCCAAGGGTAAGACTGAGTACATTCGACCTCCCTTATCTGGCAATTTTCGGGAGCGCTTGAGACATTGGGGTAATGTTGTTGTTGTAGTAGCATATGAAGGAAGTGAATGTTAGGGATTTGAAGTATTGTTGGTCTTTTGAATTTTTGTTTGAGGTTCATGTTTATACATGTTTTTTTGGGATGATTTAAGAGCCTTTTTCATTGGGATTCATGAACTAATAAAGGTATCTAGTTTTTTTCGATGAATTTATCCGGCGATTTTTTACAGGGGAGTTTTCGGCCTTCTTAGCTGTAAACTTGAGAGTACTAATTAGCTGTATGCTGATGCCCTCTGTATATATTTTTAAACCCAAAATTTGAAGCAACTTGGGTTAGATCATTCTAGACCATATGTTGTAGATTTGTAGGTAGACGTCCTTAGTTAGGTGACTGTATGATTCTACGGCTCAAGCATCAACTGTGGTACTGATGATCGTCAATTAGTGGACATCGTCTTATCCTTGACCAAATATTATTTGGTACTTGCAGGAAATCTTGTTATTTGGAGGATCAGATTGGTCTAAGTAACATGTGACAATTGAATGTAATTCCATCTCCTTGTTTTCACCATCATATCGAGACTTTGGTGTGAGTTAAATGGATATGCATGACACTTGTGGTTGCTAACGAGTATGCATAGCCCAAAGTTGTTAACAAATCGTGATGATGCTTGAACCATGTGGTGTGAACATTTACATGTATGGTCACTGAGTTATGTAACCTTAAACCAAACGGTCACAAAGTAATTAGGCTAATGGTCATTAAACCAAAGCGTTTTTGATGGCGTAACCCTTGTTAGTGTTTTTGAGCGCTTGACGACGGATGTTTCTCTCATATTTTTGTATCACTTTTGAAGATTCAGAACCATTATTGGTTAAGGCTGCAAGAGGGGATCCTGTTACTAGGCCCCCAGCATGGATGATGCGGCAGGCTGGAAGGTATATGGCTGTTTACAGAAAGCTTGCAGAGAAACACCCATCCTTTAGAGAAAGATCGGAGAAAACTGATCTCATTGTAGAAATTTCTTTGCAACCTTGGGAAGCATTTCGCCCCGATGGAGTCATCATTTTTTCTGACATACTTACCCCTCTTCCTGCCTTTGGAGTTCCTTTTGACATAGAAGAAGTGAGAGGTCCTGTCATTCATTCTCCAATTCGGGATGAGGATGCCTTGAAAGCTTTGCATGCAATTGATTTAGACAAACTAAGTTTTGTTGGCGAATCTCTTAAAATTTTGCGACATGAGGTGAGTACTGCTTTCTACGTGTTTCATTTTTACTTGGACTCGAGTACGATTGTCAGATATGGGTACATATCCAAGTGTCGGTCTCTTGGGACATGGGAACTGTTTCCTATAATGAAAATATGGATGCCACGACAACATGTTTTCAAAGCAAAGTACATTTCAAATTTTAAATATTTAGTTTTCGTTTTCCATAATGAATTAGGGAGATGTTGAAAAATCAGTCTAAAATTCTAAATATTATACCAACGTCTTTATGAAGTCTCTTCCTATGCTTTTGTCACTCGGGCCTCCTTTTTGGCTCTTCTAGGTGAAGTGTTGGGTTGCTAAGGTTCGGTTACACATTCCATAGCCATATTTTTGAGTGTCTTGTCAATCTTGGGTACAACCTTAGAAGTAAAGAGTCGAAGTGACCCAATTCTTCCTTTCCTGAAAATCACATGCTTTATGACTTGTGAATCTCAGTCATTGACTCATTTCTATATGCTCTCTTTCTTCCTTAGGTTGGAGACAAGGCTGCAGTTCTCGGTTTTGTGGGTGCACCTTGGACTATTGCGACATACATAGTGGAAGGCGGAACTACTCGTACCTATACTACGATAAAGAGAATGTGCCATACTTCACCGCTCGTGCTTCAAAAACTTCTAAATCATTTAACGGAAGCTATTACTGAGTACATTGTTTTTCAAGTGCAATCCGGTGCTCATTGTATTCAAATATTTGATTCATGGGGCGGGCAACTTCCACCTAATATGTGGGAGCGCTGGTCTAAGCCTTATATTAAACAGGTGAGTCTGCTTTCAATTTTCCATGATCTTTCGACTTGTGAGTCAATATGTTAGCATCTGGTTCTTAAGTTTCCTCTTTCTTTCATGATATTGGAGCATTAACCTTGTATGAAGTTCGTCTAGTGTGCTATTTAACTTGCTGACTGCCGGGTCTAGAATTTTGAAGTTTCTGCTGCTGCTGTCTGAATGCTAAGCTATATTCTTCTCACTTGAAGTAAGATGGATGCAGCGAGACTACAATGCTGTTATACTGTTACTCAGCTAACATAACATATTTATTGTTGCCAGGAGTTATTGTTGATCTATATTACGGTTGTTGTTTCATTGCTGCCATTTTTGCACACTATGAAGAGCTGCGATCCTGCCATAAATCCATCATAGTTTGATCGCCTATGCTCATTTTTGGTGGTTTTCTACTTGTAGATAGTAAATGCAGTAAAGAAAAGATGCCCTGGCACACCACTTGTTCTCTACATCAACGGAAATGGTGGTCTACTAGAGAGGATGAAAGACGTAGGGGTTGATGTGATTGGGCTTGATTGGACTGTAGATATGGCTGATGGAAGGTCACGGCTGGGCCCACAACTTAGTGTGCAGGGGAATGTTGATCCTGCTTATTTATTCTCAACTCTCCCAGCCTTGACCGATGAGATTCACAGGTTTGTCATTTTTTATTAGATCTAAAACTTTTGACAAAAGGCGAGGATCCGACTAAGTTTTGAGCACATAGACGCTGTTTCAAGATGATTCATTCTGAAAATTATAGCACAAGTACAGATAATTTGCTAATCATGTTACACATCGTACTCAGCCAAAAAAATCGCGTGTCTTTGCCTGAGCTGGAAAAGGAAAACATATTTTTTCGAATTACCGAGTTAAATTTTTACACTTGTTTTTTGCAGGGTTGTGAGATGTGCCGGGCCTAAGGGCCACATTCTAAATCTAGGGCATGGAGTTTTAGTGGGAACACCAGAAGAAGCTGTGGCTCATTTTTTTGACACTGCAAGAAGCCTAAACTATGACGACATTTTTTTTTCTGAAGTAAACCAAGAACCAAGCTTAATAGTTTCGTAGAGGGTTAATTTTCTATTAGCTGATGACTCGAGCTAACTGCAATCACCTCGGCTCCATGTTCCTTTCTTTCCAAGTTTTACACAAGCGTCCTCTTCAGGAAGCATGCTTGATGTGTGTATAATGCATAATGTCTTTTACAAGTTCTTGTGTGAGGTGAACCGTAATTTGATTTGTGTTTTTTCAGTTTCTTTGTTATCCATTAGTGTATTATTTTGTAATCCGTTTCTTTAGTAATACCGAGTATATTACCTTCTATCATAATCAAAATTACGCACTTTTCAAAAAAATTATACAATATTTGTGTGATACAAATATTTCAGAATGAAAAAAGTTATTTTACACTCTTATTCTACGAGCTTTTAATTAACCGCCTGTCTTTTCTTTATAGATATCGCCATATTGGCATTCTAGTTATCTTTTCATCGCTTTGAGTAGTGTTTGTTACTTTTCATTTACAAATGAAAATGTTATTGAGTACATAGGGAAGAATTTTCGAATAAAATCAATCGTATCAACCATGTACTCGTATCATCGTATGTGATTGTCAACTTAAATCTTTTTTTTATTCGAAATTAGGAACAAAGAAAATGACCAGAGTTGCACTTGATTTTAACGAATCCAACTTACTCTTAAATCACAAATAGTTAGTTCAATCACATAATAGGTTTATACTCCATCACTCGGTCTAGGTCGGGTCAAGAGGCGGCCGGGCTGAGTGGTTTGCACGGCACTAAATGAGAAATGGGCTAGACCGGGACAATTTTGTCTACCCGAGCTTGGCCCACTGAGCAGCTGGCCAGTGCCAAAACGGGCCTTCACAATGTTATTTTTGTTAGCGTTTGGACCGGGCTAAGCCCCGCCCGAGGATGACACTGAGCTGGGCCGGGCCAGACTGACACTAGTCCTAGCCGAATTGGCCCACTACTATGCAAGCTCTATTTGTAGTTGTAAAGGAAAACGTCGCGAAAAGAAGGTTTATAACATTTTCCGTAAAAGATGTAACTAGTGTTACTACTTACTAACCACTAGGTCTTAGTCTAATAGTTAAAACAAAGCTTGATATTTTCACCAATAAACATATATTATTCCTCTCTATCGTATTAGTCATATTCTCGATTGAGACAAAAGTTAAAATAAAATTAATAGTGTCTCATTCAATGGTTTAGATATCTGTCATTTATTTTTTTGGACTATTCTACCTGGTATCCCTGTGTTTTTTCGAATTCTACCTGGTACCCCTCCTTTTTTCGAAATCTACACGCTACCTCTAAACTTAATAAAAACATCTCAAAATACCCAAAATGCAATAATCGGCCTCTTTTAAACGTTTATATTATGCACTTTTGTTTATCTTTTGACAATAATTTAACATGTCATTAACATAAATATCGTTTAGTCAATAATAAACATATTTTCTTAGTAAAATTGAAGTGTTTTAAGAGTTAATTTTTAGTAATTTGGGTATTTTATGTACTATTTATTAAGTTTATGGATACTATATAGATTTAAAAAAAAAAAAAAAAGTACCATCTAGAATTAAAAAAAACACATGGGTACCACGTTAAAAAACCCTATTTTTTTTTTATATTTATTGACAGCTTAAGTTCATGAAACCTACTTCCTCGGTTTAATCCACTTTCATACGTTCGATTAAAATATTTCTCACACGTATCGAATTCAAGTGAACGGAAACGTGTATCACACAAGGAATAAAAAAAGAACCAAAACTAAGCAGCTAGGGTTTAAGTTTCTAATTGACAGTCTTCATCTTCACCAAACATCTTCTTCACCTTCGTCCGCTTTTCGTCTTCTCTCCGCTTTTTCCACCGTTTCAAGGTCACTATCTTATTCAATCGATTCAATTTTTCGCTGATTTGATTAATTTCAGATTCGATTGACTTGTTAATACTTAGGATTTTCAATTGTAATCATCATACGGCGATTCAATCGTAATTGATTATTTAGGTTTTTTCGATTGTTTGATGAATTAGCTAGTTTTCGCAAGTTTTATACTGCATTAATTAGTTTATTATACTTATTTTTATTGTAGTTTTGTCGTTTGAGTTGAATTAGTGATTGGAGTTGTTTTCGTTTGCATGTTGATTTTGATTTGTTTGAAATGATTATTGTTATTGATTATTAATTAGGGTTTGAGAATTGTGGAAGTGAGATTATAAACTAGCTTTTGCACAAGTATACTTGTCTTTGTTGTTGATGGTTAGAGCAAATTGTTAATTTTGATGTAGTGATTGATTTCGCGGATTAAGTGTTCCGGTTAGAATGTAGTCCGGCACGGATGTAATTTAGTTGTTCCGATGATGATTATGTCCGAATTTCAAGGTTTGAGTTGATTGGTGATGTGGATTGTGGATACTCTTGAGCGAGAAAAGTGCTTGTACTTATGCTATATCAGTGCATGTTTGTATAGCGTGTTAGAATCAATTGAGCTTTTGTTGAGGATACCGTGTCACATTGAGACAAGACGGTGTTGTTAAGGCTTTTTGAGGATGATGCTTAAGGGGAAAGTTTTGTGCCAAAACGACTTAGGGTGTGAGAACTTATTCGAGTTTCCTTAAATAGGAGAAATAAGGATGTAGAAATGTAGAATGCCTCAATGTGCTGCAAGCCCCCAACGTGTTTGGTCAATTGTAGAAGACGAAGGGTTATATGAGATGAACATCTTTATAGTTGTGCCAGTGATAGACAATATAATATTTTATTATTATTATCTGGTGACATGTATGAAAGTTTTGGTGGTACGATGTTAAAAAGATACAATAATTCTCTTGTGCAACGGTATTTCCGTGTGTTTTTGGAAAATAATGGTCATTTTTTGGTCAATAGTGATCATTTTTGGGTAAATAGTGACCAGTTTGGAAAAATTGTCAATTTTTAGTCATAAAACGTAGTTATTATTTAAAATGTTAGACTTCTGTGGTAAATATATAAGCAATCTACATTTTGTCCATAAAGATGTAGAACAAGAATTTTGGGGACAACATTCCATTGTTACGAACGCCTTATTGACAGCCTTAAAACCAGGCTGAGGGTAAGACATTAACTCTTATCTTCTTACTGACACCAATTGTAGGCATTGCAACGGTAGCGGGGTTTAGCCACTGCATTGAAAATGGCGCGCAAAGGGCTGATGGAGCAGGATTTGAGCAAGTTGGATGTGGCAAAACTACATCCGCTTTCACCTGAAGTTATTTCTCGTCAAGCAACAATTAATATTGGTAATTTCATATTTGTCACACCACTCAGATACGATAAGAGCATTGTTTCATAATAAAAGTTTCATTTGTACACTTTGTATTATCCGCAGGCACCATTGGTCATGTGGCCCATGGCAAGTCAACTGTGGTGAAAGCTATATCTGGTGTCCAGGTATGTTTCTGTCTGCATATTGTAAGCTGTGTTGCATGTGGCATCCTCTCTGTCTGAAACAATTATGATTCGCTTCTTTACAGACCGTGCGTTTTAAGAATGAGCTGGAGCGTAATATTACTATCAAACTTGGATATGCTAATGCAAAGATATACATATGTGAGGATGAACGATGCCCACGGCCTATGTCCTATAAGTACGTTTGATACTTATTTTTCAAGATATTTAATCAAACAAAAATTGCTTCTTTTTTCTCTTTAGTTTCTTTTTTACTCATTCGTGGTTAATGCATTGTTTCTCGCGGGTCCTCAATGAAGTCGTAGGAGATGCAGCTTATTAAGTTTAAACCTTTTTATGAATCGGGTGGATATTGTATTGTTCTAGATAGTGTGGACCGTGGAGAAATAATATTTTTATACATGCAACCTTGTAATGTTGCCAACACAATAGGCGAATGTTTTATGCAGGGCATATGGAAGTGGAAAGGAAGATAGTCCTGCTTGTGATGTACCTGGATTTGAGAATTGCAAGATGAAGCTTTTGAGACATGTATCTTTTGTTGACTGCCCGGTGAGTCGAGGTCTATTGAGATTACTATTTGCTTCTCCTATTTATTTGAAACTGTCCGTTGACCTTAATTGACGTGTTGATGTCAAATGGCCTTGCTCCATTTTAGTAAACTTTTGGTTTTGCGATATACATTCTTTAATCATCATTGTGTATTTGGCCATCATTGCATTATTATACTACTGAAACAAACTTAGGGGGTGTTTGGTTGGGGAAATTAGAATGGAATGGAATGGATTTGCTCCATTCTAGTGTTTGGTTGGGGCATTTTGGAATGGAGTTAGAATCCTAATGTATTCTAAATCCATTCCAACCCCCTCTAATCTCATACCCAAATCATACCCCAAGATTCAAACTCCATTCCATAATCTTTGACATTCTATTCCATTCCAAGGTTGAACCAAACAATATAAAGCAGTATGGGATATAGAATCCAATCCTTAGTGGTATGACATTCCATACCATTCCATTCCTTGCCTTCGAACCAAACGCCCCCTTAATGTGATTAAGTTCTTGCTGCCTGTATGAGCTCTAGAGATTTGTTGGGGGTTATTCATCTATCTTCATTGTTGATTTCAGGGTCACGATATTCTCATGGCTACCATGCTTAATGGAGCTGCAATTATGGATGGCGCATTACTTCTCATTGCTGCTAACGAGAGCTGTCCCCAACCCCAGACTTCTGAGCATCTTGCTGCCATTGAAATTATGCGACTTCAGCATATCATTATCCTCCAAAATAAAGTTGATTTAATTCAAGAAAATGTAGCGATAAATCAGCATGAAGCAATCCAAAAGTTTGTTCAGGTCTTTTGTCTTGAATAATCTAATTGCGTTCATTCAGTAACTTTTAGCAGTAGTAAATGGAAGTGTGATGCTAAGCGATTACGTTTTTGGGTTGCAGGGAACTGTTGCTGATGCAGCACCGGTAGTTCCAATTTCTGCTCAATTGAAATACAACATTGATGTTGTTTGCGAATATATAGTAAAGAAGATTCCCATACCTGAAAGAAATTTTATCTCGCCGCCAAATATGATCGTGATTCGTTCTTTTGATGTCAACAAACCTGGTTACGAGGTTGATGACATACGTGGCGGTGTTGCTGGAGGAAGTATTCTTAAGGTTCTTTTCTAATCCTGTGCCTTTTGGTTGATATTGTCATTATACAGTTTTTCTGCAATGTGGTCCAACAAGCGCACCTCTAGGTAATGAGCTGAAGTTCATAAATGTCGTATGACTGAAATGAATCAAATGCTTTATTCGTTTAAGGTTTTGTTCAAGCTATAGGAAGGTCATAGTGCATGCGCCACTTAGCTAATTTGTGATCTCTGTCTAAACACTCCTATATATTTTGTATCGTTATGTTCTACTCCTCCAAGTCACTAGATTGTTCCCTTTTCTTTAAGACACAAGAATTATGAAAATGAATTTTTACCACACAAAACACACTACCCCACATACAATTAATTTTTGACCACACAATACTTACCAAATAAGGAAAGAGGGAACAAAACCCGACTAGCATGAAAAAGGAAATAGGGAACAATATAGTGACTTGGAGGGAGTATTTGTTTGTCCATTTATCATATCTGCATGAACACTGGGGTTTCTATTGCTGTAAGTTGTAACTGTGCTGAAAGATCTACTGGGAGAAGTAACTCAGACAAAAGTGATAGAGGCAGAAGGGGTTTCTTCTGCTGCTGCGATGTCACGGCAATTATGACATACATTGATCATCTTTTGTAAATTGGAACTTAATGAGAGTGAAACCTGTGCCCAAGATCTGGTTTCTAAATTAAGCTAGCTACTTATTGATTTGTGTTGTTTTCTCATGAATGGTTAAAAAAGCATTGTTATTTGGACTCATATTCTTTGCTTGTAACTCTGAAAGGCCTGAACGTGTCGGGACACTGCTAATCTGAAAAATTTTACATGCTCTTGACTTGTTAAAATTTGAGTGTCATGTCGACAGTGTGTCGTTTCTGACATGTGACTAGCAGTTGCTATTGATTTTTAGTCGAGTATATTTTTTGTCTGAATGTGGGTTATGTTTTTGTTGGTTATTCGCAAGCATTTCTTATTCCATGCTCTGTGCTTGCAGGGTGTGTTGAGGGTGAACCAAAATATTGAGGTTCGTCCGGGAATTGTTGTCAAAGATGAAAGTGGAAATATCAAGTGCACACCCATATATTCCAGAATAGTCTCGTTGTATGCTGAGCAGAATGAGCTGCAATTTGCTGTGCCAGGAGGTCTAATTGGGGTTGGGACGACCATGGACCCTACTTTGACCCGAGCTGATCGGTTGGTTGGTCAGGTTCTCGGAGAGGTTGGGTCTCTTCCAGATGTTTTTGTTGAGTTGGAGGTAATTTTACTTCCTTACTCGTTCCGCTCTGGTACTTAATTTTTGCCAGTACATATTCATCACGTCACTTAGAAGGCCACAATTGTGTCGCTTATTTTCGGTTATTGTAATACTTGCTTGGCAATTGTTATTTTGTATTGCTTTTGGTGGTCAGTGTCATATTGGGTTTTGAGTGAGTGAGTGATGTGTGTCTGAAATTTAATTCATTATCCAATGGAGCCAAACTCATTATTTTTTGGCTTAGAATATGATGATACATATGTAGTTTTGTGGACACAATTTGCATTATGGGTCTTTCGGAAACAGCCTCTGTGTGACCAACACAAGGGAGTTGTTGTATATCCGATCCCCCTCACGTCATTGTAGGTAAGAACCTTTTCGCCACTAGTTATTGTTGTATATAGGGGATTAGGTAGTATCACTAACCTGGTTCATTATAATTGGAACGCATCTTTGTCGCAACAAGTTCCTCAAGTTTTTCTGAATATTTTTGCCTTCTATCGCATGCGCTTTAGTATTTGGATCTATCAATTTGCCGTCTCCCAATGCCCACAAATTCTCATTATCCATCTTGCAATACACTAATTTCCTTATCCCACAGGTAAATTTCTTTTTGCTAAGGCGGCTGCTTGGTGTCCGAACAAAGGGTACTGAGAAACAGGGCAAGGTCACAAAACTGACCAAGGCAGAGATTCTGATGTTGAACATTGGGTCCATGTCAACTGGAGCCCGAGTCATCGCCGTCAAGAATGATTTGGCGAAACTGCAACTTACATCCCCAGTCTGCACTAGCAAAGGTGAGAAAATAGCGCTCAGCCGTCGGGTGGAGAAGCATTGGCGACTGATAGGGTGGGGACAGATTCAAGCCGGCACTACGCTCGAGATCCCGGCTTGTCCTATCTAAGTAAGAAACAAAGCCGAGAGACAGACCAACTAGGAAGATCGCTCCAGTTCGGAGATGTCGAATGAGAGGGAAGTCTTGGGGACAATATTTTTCAGGTGGAGTAAACCGTCCTTTTTATCAGTTTTTGGTTTCCTATGGAATTTGTTTCGGAGACTATTTGCTTTCAGTCGTATAATTATTTTGTTTAATGATTATTCTACTTCTTTGAGTTGTACATTACTGCGGCTGCATGCAACTTCGTGTTTTAGACATTACTCTGATTTGTAGATGCGGGATGGAATTTTGGTGACTACCCGTTTTCCCCAACTACACCACGAAACCATCTACACTCTCCAATCAGCCTCCATAGAATCATCGACCATCTCCTTAAATCACGCCCACCTACTCCAACGCCCACTTCATCATGAACGCCAATCACCCATGCCCAACACCAGACGGATTAGGATGGGCGAATATGAGAGCTCAGCAGGACGAGATAAAGATTAACCGAATTTTGGTTAGTGTACTGAATCGAAATTTATCTGATCATATCTACATATTTTAACGGTGTAGTGAAAACTGATGGATATCAGTATAACTTGCCTTCAGCCTTTCCTTTACATAAATTTTAGGGTTGAGGTTAGTTTATAATTAAGCTGTACTATTGTGGATAGTTGACAACTTAGGAGAGTTAGGAGTTTAGGACTAACTAAAAGATCACAAAATCTCATTGAAGACGGACATAATCTGTCTTTTGAGGTGAAGATCTCTCACAAAGAGTAAGTGAGAGGGCAAGTGAGAGAGAGAGTATATAAAATTATTACGGGCAATGTTTGCTGTAAGAACAAAAAAATAAACAGAAAATGACATTAAACTTTTTCCATTTTATTCATATTGTCTTTCTTTATGAATTAAAAAGGGACAATATAAATAAACGAAAGGAATACTTATAAATAACTAGTCAATAATGTAAACTGTCAAGCAGATAATAAAAGCATACTCCATAACTCAAAGGTAGGATTCCAAGCTGAAAAAGAAGCATTACTTCTTTATTGATAACAAATTAGATAATTATATTACGGAATCGGAGTACATTACAGTATATTACTGTACTCCTTTGTGATAATTATGCGCTGCTTATAAAAGGCTAATTGCTGAAACTAATAAAGGTGTAGCCATTCATTTCTGTACGAATTTCAGCTTCGACTCTGCCTCCAAATATAGGGTCGTCATATACAGCCTTGTTTGATGTTGCCATATTCAGTTTCACTTCTACCACGTTCCAGTCGACTGGACCTATTGGTCCCGCTTCCACGTAAACCTTGCAGTTGTTAGCGTCTACATTTACAGGAAGTGGGACATGGACAGCAACAAGAAACTGACGAGAAAGGCTGTCATCGCCGTCAGCGTACAAAATGCCGTATTTGACACCCTCAGGGGGCGTTCCGAACAGAGGGTAATCGTGTCCGCCACTTACTGGAAGTGGTAACGGTGTAGAATGAGTACTACCATGCCAAAAATGTCTGTCTACATGAACCACCGGTTTCTTGGTCCGATTCACGATGCTGGTTCTCGCGAAAATTGTGTCAGTGTTCTTGCTGTTATGAGCGTCCAACTCTTTTGACAGCATTTCGATATCTACTTCATCTCCATGTTTCACTTCAATTGCTTTGGGTTCGGATTCTGCCATTTTGCTCAGCCTGTTCCATACATCATGTTACTCTCTCCCTTTAAATTCAATCGTCATATATGTTTCATGCACCGTTTTTCAGCTACTTGATTGTGACAAACAACATAAAACGTGTCATCTCGCAAGTCGCAAGTCACAACATAAAATGGTTGTGAGACGTCACAAGAAAGCTAGGGACGAATTACAATGAGAGTTTGTGCTGTCATGTAATAAAAGTACTCTAGACCTCATTGAAACCGTGACTTTAGGTTTATTTATAGTCGATGGTTCAACTAGTATGTTTATGTAACATTACAACAATTTATTTAGTGGTGGAGCGAGGATTTGAGAAGACTAATTGGGACTATAGTCTTTTCCGAAAAATCATTTCAATGTCTATTCATGTTTTACAAAATGTTCTTCTAGTTATTTCTAACTAAAACTTTACTAGCTATGGAGTACTAGTTTCAACTTAGTAATCCAAGTGAATCTTCTCCAATCATTAAACTGGTATGATCTTAGTTAAGCAAATATCCTCTCCATTTCTCTCACCATTACCTCTAATAGGTTTATTATACGAAAAATATTATTTTTCTTGCACATTATCATTCATACCCTACATTTATTGCTGACCGATAGATCGTTTCATAAAATAATCTACCCCGTTTAAAAGTAATGGAGAGATGGAGAGTATTCAGATTGATCTATGAATGTTCATAAACTGTTTTATTAGCAAAAGCAACTATGATTATGCTCTATCTCGATTCATTCCATTTCCCTACATTTTTTTTTTTTTGCAAAATACTAATTGTGAAGCATGTTAAATAAAGTGCCGGAATGGATAATTTTTCCAGCAATCGTAAAAAGAGTAACTACATATTGTTTTGGCATATATGACCATAATTACATCCACATTTATTCAACATAATTACAAGTTGTAATTCCAAATAAATTAGTTTAATGTATCGGTTTTTTCAACGTGTGCCCTTAGGGCACACATTAATAACCTAATTATGGTAAGATTAACAACATATTCTCTTCAATTATGGCAAAAAAGAGTTTATACTTGAATATTTCATGAGAATATTTGGTTAATCTTACCATAATTGGCTTATTAACGTGTACCCTTAGGGCACAATTTAGAAAAACCGTTAATATATTTGGTTAGACTTGTTACGATGATTTCTTACCTACGCTAAGATCATTTTAATGGATAGACGAAACTAAGCAATGAGTGAGATAGTACCTCAAATTTGTGATTGTTAAGAGTGTGTTGGAGGAGATGAAGTACGATAGCTTTGCAATGTATAAAAGAACATGTTAACCTCCATATTTATAGAGGCACAATCTACAAACCATAAGCCTCATATTGTATGAGTCATACATAGTATACTTCATAATTGATCAATAAATTGACGTCTATTAATTAGTCACATTTTTTGCGTTAGCGGTATTTCACCTTTCAATTATTGGTCAATTCATGACAGTCTAATAACAAGTTCAAAAGGTTCTCAAAATAGGACCCTAAACTTTTTGAAGTCTAATTTTGTACTCGAAATGTCCAAATTTGAGTACCATTTACTACAAAAATAAGTTTTTTTTATACTTCCTCCATTCCAATCAATTCTTTACATTTGATTAAAATATATCTCATATAGATTATACAAATGTAAAAAAATGATTGAAATGGAGGAAGTATATTTTAAGGGCTTCAAACAATCTTTTGGACTTGGGTTGCTCAAATTTATTTGACGGCCCTGACTCAATTGAAGTGCATTATTCTTATATTTTTATTTTTTTTCATATTGATGTAGATTTCACCTTCAATTATTGGTTTTGTGGTCACAAGTCCAGGCTCCACTGCAGTAGTATCTCTATCTTTTGGAAAATAAAAATATGGCTATAATAATTAGATTTCTCGTACATGATAATAATTTTTTTGTATGCATTTAGTAGTTCTATCAAGTAAAATCTAGTCATGTGTTAATGATGATTTTTTAACCAGTGGCGGACTCAGAGCTTTAGATATGGGGGTGCACACTCGAATTTTTTTCCGTATAATATAGCAAAATGATTAATAATTACATTTTTTCATCGTCATTACAAGTGAACATAACGTCAAAACATTACCAATACGACACAAATTTTTATTTCATCTGAGAAAAGTTATGTTCTAAAATGGTTCAATACATAGTTATTAATTTACTCAAAAAATCCCGCTTGGAAATTTGAAATATTATTGATTAAAAAAAATCTTTAGAAATGCTACAGATAATTACTCATTTTTAAAATACTGTTTTATAAAATTACTCCCTTTTCGAAAAAATTCCTAAATTACTCCTTTTAAGATTCGCTTTTATCTAAAATCGGTTCAAAACTCCAACTTAAGTGACTTATTCCGTCTATATTTGAACTCTCCCTCCCTATGTCTACTAGTTACACATTTCAAAGTATAAATTGGTTAAAGCACAAACGGAATAATTAAGTTTAAAACAGATGGAGTAATTAAGTTTAAAACATACGGGATAATTAACTTAAGTGGGATTCAATGAAGTAATTTTGAAGGGACACGTTATAAGAGGATATTTTTAAAGTCTATCTTTTAAAAAGACGTAAAATATAATTTACTCTAAAAAACCCTTAAATTTACAATCTCGGAACAAAGAAATTCGAAGCGAGTTAGTACGTATAAAAAGGAGCAAATTAAAGAGGGAAGGCGAAGATGACTTAAATAGCAATAAGAATATTCAAAAATGGCTTGGAGAGAGTCTCGAACCCCTTACCCTCATACTGTTAGTGCAGAGTTCTATCCACTACACCAAATGATGTCAATTGTTCATTTTTTCTCTCTAATTATATATGAGCCATTTACATATCCTTTTTCCAAAAAAAAAAAAATCTAAAATCTGAGGGTGCGGGTCCGCCATTGAATTTAACTCCATGGCCCAATTTTGTTGGATATAGCTAGCGCTTAGATAAGTATTATCTGAAACTGTCTTACAATAAACTACGGAGTACTACTTATAGTGGACTGGTAGTACAGGGAACCACAAATAAAATTATACAATCAGTTGTATATAAGCATTGTACAACCAGTTGTATAAATATCTGAGCTTTTATATATTTTTTCTAAGCTATTTCAAAGTTCATATTTTTAATGTGTAAATGTATGAGTCGCTCAAATACTTCTAATAAATCTCATATTCTTTAAAATAAAACTCGAATACTTTATTACAAAGCTCATATTCTATACCGTACAGCTGATAAGTGATATAGTCTATTAACTGACAAGGATCCATGGATAACTAGGGATGTAATAGCGGTTAATAATTACTCCTTTCATTACACTAATATTTTCTTCCTCTTCATGTTGAATCTTTTATCTTTACTATCTTCCTCTCTTCTTTTTTTTCAACACAAAATATAATATAATATGTAAAAATTTAAATTGAGGCCTCTGTATATTATGAAAAAAAAAACCGAAGTCGCCTGTATATTATAAATATCAAAAAAATATTGTGCTTCAGCACGGGATTCAAACTAATTATGTAAGTTTGTCTATAAGTAAATACGAGTAAGTAAACCCTCCGGAGCACATGAAAATACAGCAAGTCTTATTGAAGACGAATAGTATCCGTCTTCATTGAAGACTGGTTGATTCCCACTCATAAAGAGCCAAGTGGGAGGACAAGTGGGGAACTAAATGGATCTCCACTTGCCTCATTGTGAGAGGAATCCGATCCGTCTTCATTGAAGACGGATATGAGCTATCTTCGATGAGAATTTGTGATGAAAATATAAGATGTTTCGTAAATAACTGTAACTAAGGAGAGTAATCAAGTAGCCCAATCGCTTCTAGTTTGGGCTTCTTAATAATTGGCCCAATAATATAGTTGATGATTGAGTATATGAAACCTCATCTCTCAGCCCGTTTCGTTCATCTATCTTAAAATCTTCTTAATTTTTCTTTTTCAATTTAATTGACTTTACAATAATGTTGTTTTGAAATTCTATTTTACTTATTTTTGAATTCGTAGTTAAGATTCATGGGCTTATGTTGTATTGCAGTGGCAGAAGCAAGATTTTTTTTAAGGGGGCGCATGAAGTTACTACGAGGGCACCAAATTTCGTTTAAATCGCATCATCTTTCGTTTGTGATAGCTTTTAAAATTTTTGAGAAAAAAAATCACTGAACTAATGTGGTTAAAGTAAAGAGAATGAAAAAAAATTGGTCCTACAAATTTTTTTAATAAATAATGTTTTAGTTTTTTTTTTATAAATATTCTAAGTTTCAAATAAATGTACAAATAATATCTCTTATTATAAAATATAATATATTTTAATACATAATTCAATAACAAATGGAAGTGATTTAATGATCGAGATCTTACTAAATTAGTTAGAGGTCTAGTGTTCGATAGTTGAGATCTTACTAAATTAGTTAGAGGTAATTCATATTTCAATTAATGTTAAAATATAAGAGTATTTAGTTGGTTCTAGGAACAGAACCAACAAACTGAGACGTATGTCACTTATTGTCCATATTAAATAGTTTTACTTATTTATTTCTTAAAGTTTATTGGTCAAATAATTATTTAAAATACTTACGGTTTTTTTTATGTTTTTTTAATTTGCCAAACTCAGCTTCATACTTTTAGAATTTGGTGACACTTACTCCGTATAATACTATAATTTGTTTGTTATGACTTTTTTATTAACAATACTTTTTTTTAGTATATCTTGACTTATATAGGGTACTAATCGTATCATGCGCCAAATTTAAAAAGTTAAGGGTGCCGACTCACTAATACAAAGTATTCGCTTCTATCCACACCAAATATTACATTGACTTTATTACACTTGTTGAGGCGTGTTTTGCTACGTAAATATCTTTAGTTATACATTATTAAAAATTATAAAAATTTGATATTCTTAAAACATTCATGACGATAAATCAAACAAGATCACACATGAATATATTTTCTCTTATAGAAAAAAAATTATATCAAAGATTCCTTACAACCATGAATAGTGCAAAAAAGTCAATGTAACATTTCGTCTGGATCGGAGGGAGTATTATTTAGTGTGTTATTTTCAAAAAATATTACAGAATTAGTATTAGCCTTTTAAAATGATCACATGATAAAACTTATTATCTTAAATCTTAATATATAATGGGTTATAAGTTTTCATATTTTTTAAATAATTTGTTGTCAAATTTTGTAAAAGTCAAACTTAAAAAATTAAATCGAAAATTAGATAAAATTGAAGAAGGTATAACTAACCATTGATCAAAATAGTGTGACTAGGGACTAATCCAATATAGTAGTAACCTCTTGAGTGTTGACTCTCTTGGTCGGTTTCCTTTCAGACGAGCCAATTTTGTCTGAAACAATAAAACAGAATTTTGAGATCATTTTACAGCAAAATATAACCACGGCTGAAAGCAAATCAAATGAGTCTTTAAGAAATTTTGAAAAATAAGTTACTATCAGCTACAACATTAGCTCTTCCCTACTAATTACTCGTTACACTTAACCATAAAATAGTTACAAATTATTTTTATTGTTCATACAGAATTACTCCCTCTAAAACAATAATGTACAACAATGTTCACGGGACGTTAGGTTTACACACGTTGAGTTATTACAAAATCAGGAAATATGATGATGATTTTGGTCATCATATTTGTTGGGGAATCCAATAATCCATGTTTCTAGGGTTCACATTTGGCAGTAGTACATACATACATACATACATACAGTACTCTGCTAATACTTGAGCATTTCAGTTCCAGCTGTTTGGAATACTCAATATCATATCGCACTCAAGATTCTCATTTATCACTTCTCAGTTCTCACTCTTTACTTACTCATCTTCTCGTCCTTCACTTTGTTTGTAATCAGTATTAAAACTTTTGACATTTGTGGCATTGCACATTTGCACAACGTCAAATTCACTGAAAAAATGTGTAAATCCAGCTCAATCGTGGTACAATTTAAACAGCTTGTCTCACCGAATACGTACACTATTCGTTATAAACTGAACACAAATAGTGTATCTGTCGCAATATACAAGTGAAGGCAAATGATATTGTAATCCATACGCTCACATAAGTCCGTGGTCCACTACATTAGGCCCGTGGCATTAGGTAGCTCAAAATCGTGAGAAGAAAACCTCCGTACTAGTATGATGCAATAATATTGTTTTTTTTTTTATTTAAATGAGCGCACAATATCACGGGTGAGAATCGAACCCCTAATTTTATAATTGAAGTAAGAGTGGGTAAGATATTTCCATTCAGTTTATACATGTTCATTATGAAACTAAAACATGTTAATTTAATTATAGAACTTACGGAGTGCTCTTACCACTTGAGCCACTTCTTATTGTCGAGAATCGGGATGATACAACCATCTGAAATGGGTTTTAATTGTAGCAAAAATACAAAGTTGTAAGGCAGTATTATTTTCAAATGCGCATTCCAATAATAAGTTGGAAAAAGACAACGTGTTTGTCTCCTCTTTTGTCAGTTTTTTTTGCCCTTAATTTCTGCTGCTTTATACTTTTCACTCCCTTTTCCCTCGTTTTTTCATTTTCCTCTCCCAGGATTATCTCATACCATTCATGTACCAAGTTACCAACCAGAGGACTGATGGACTGATGGGTGCCTTTTAAATACACGATATTTAACAATATAACTTCACAAATTCTCATTTAAGACGGATACCATATTCTCTCACAAAATACCCATCAAGGGTGAGTGGAGAAACACATGGGGGGTGCCCACCTTGTCCCCTCTACCCATTTCCTCTCACAAAATACCCGTCGCAAGATCCGACCCGTCACAAGCAAGACCTACTGATATAACTTACTCCGTAGAAGATAATGAATACAGTTATCAAGTTTAATTATGGCGACTGTTAAAAAACTATCTAAACTAAAAGTTTAAGTTGATAGTTGGAGTTTAAAGATTGGTTTTATCTCTAACACGCCTCCTCTCATGAAATTTCTTTGGGTTTGAATTGTAGATGCAACTGCGGGTCTCGTCATACTAGGTGCTTAATATCCCACTTTAGAAATGATGGTCGTTTTGAATTCGTGACCTTTTGGCAGGGCCGACAGGGAGATTATTGGGATCCAGTACAAAAAATAAAATGGAGCGCTGCATAGAAAAGGTGCTAAATGGAAAAAAATATACTAGTCATACAGATCGATCCCAGGATCTCAACAAGGTTCTAAGTACAAAGTGAGTACCACAAACCAACTACATCAACAAAGATAATTGTCCACATTAACCCTCTATTACATAATTACTAGTTCTTATTAATTCATATGAGAACCATAAATTACTTGTGACCATTGGTTATTAACCAAGTGACCATTGATTATTAACCAAGTGAACATAGTTATTAACCAAGTAAGCTTAGCTTCTCAATTAAACAAACTTTTCTCTTTTAAACTTGTAATTTGTTTATTTGAAAATCAGAAATCATTTAGAAAGAGATAGTTGAATATTTTGAAAAATAACCTCATTCGAAAATTTCTCCTTTCGTTGTATCAGAAACACAGTGCTACAATGAAGTGCACTGTTGCATGATTTTGCAGTCACTTGACAAACTAAGAATGTTACACTACTTCATTTACAACATTCGACTTAGGCTACGACTTTCTTCAATTTTGATCATCCTTACTGTTAGGAATATATTACGACGAGTTGTAAAACAATAATAATATATTTTATATTTAGATGAAATCGTATATTATATGAAAAATATTGAATAAAATGGTAGACAAATTATTATAAGTACGATAAATAAACAATAAATGGTAAAGAGAATAGCTTATCTGGTCTTTGTTGTGGTGTGACGTGAGGTCACTGTCCTAAAGTCGATTATGCCCCGTCTACTACACACGGCCTCGTTAGCATTCGACCCCCAGGATTACACAACCGCCGCTACTTCGGTGTAGGCGAAGAAGCAGATGAGAACAGCCAAGATCATTGCCAAAAGATGAGAATACTTTTATTGTATCTAAGAAGAGAAGTATTATTTTTATTGTGTTTAAAAGTGATTTTGGAGGAAAATATATATAGTAATAAGAGAGCATAAGAAATAACGAAATCAGTAGTGAAATTTGTGTGTTTTAGTAAAAAGAGTAGTCAGTATAGAAGACCACAACAAGTCAATTTTGTAGACTGTGTAAATCAGTCTAGGAAATTGAACCCAATTAAACCAAAAAAGACTTTGGAGCCATTTATCCAACAATCCCCCACAATGGCGACAAAGGAGGTAAACAAAGGAAGCCTGAGGAAACTTTTGGCAACGGGGATTTAGCGTTAAGGTATTGGTGTCTTGTGGACTTTAACCAACACCCAGTAACGTACAACTTTTCTCAAACCGCCATCTTAGGTGGATCTAGCCTTTAACCGTCAGATGGAGTTGGTGAGAGTCAAGCTGCGTACTTACTTAATCCCAAATCAGGGCTAGAACTCGCATCATCCATGAACTCATCATGAACGTAAAAATGTATACATCTTTTACTTGGACTTGCCAAGTGCCCCTCACACAACTCCTGGTCTTTCATGAATGCCTCTAAAGATCCAAAGCCTGATGGACCTCTTGGGGTTAGGGCAATGAACCCCCACATTCAGATAGGTGAGTTCATCAAGTTTGATTTTCGCAAACCATCCACATGGACTATGAACTCATTAAGAGCTAATGCTCAACCTTCCACAAATGACAATATATCCTTTAGTACAAAATGTACACAAAATGAGATACCACATCACTTTATTAATAGGAATGGTAGTAGTATCATATCTCGAGTTCCTTGTGACTTAGTTTGACCCGTTGAACTTAGATAGACTAAGACGGGTATCCATCACAATTCACCCCTTTACAGGCTTTAAACCCATTCCCAAGTGCAAACTCCTGCACTAACTTTCTGCAGAGGCCTATAGTGAAAAGGATCTCAATATCCTCTCATATTGTACGTACGTGACATCACACTTTTGTAAGGGATCTCAATATCCTTTACAATCTCACAAATTTTTGTGAACACACCATTTCGATCAAACTTTCCATCATTCTGTTGGTTATTGGCCACTTTACTGTAGCTCTTACTGTACTGCAAGACAATAAATGGAGCCCAAAGCCCCTCACAGTGGAATATATGCTAGTAAATTGGTTAGCCATCATCCAACTCCTAATCTTGCCAATTCTAGCACAATATATATGTTATATCTCAATGCATGTCCATCGAAGACAATTTTGCATTGAAAACCTACATAATATGACATCACGAAACAGTGTATCCAAAAGTCAACTAACCTTCATCGTTATCTGACAAATAGATCAGATCACACCAATAAATCATCCTCAAAAGCACAATTCTTTTATAATTAAAACAAACACCCTTGTGTCCAACAAATAAGTTTTATCTTGTCCAAACATTTTTCACATATACAATCCACTTTATTATGCTTAAATTTTGGTTATGTTTCCTTAATTTTCCATATATATTTGTGTTCATACATCGTCACAAATTTCCACTAGAAAAATGTTATGAAATTAACCAAGAACCATTCCACACTTTTAAGTAAATATGCATCACATATTCAAATCACACGCTGAACAGTCATTTCACATATTCACAAATGAAGATATATGATCGAACAAATAGTTGTGAAATTTATAAGCCTTTGTAAGAAGTAAAACTTACTCAACATTATGAGATTCACCACTAGATAAATCATATATATGCATGTATCTGAAAACAATATTAATACTGCAAATATAATGAACCAGTAAGACCAGTTCAAATGTCAAGAGTAAAAGACTACATGGCGTAACAGAAGATAGTCTTACTTCACTTAGACACCCCCACAATTCATCACAACCTACTCAAAAAAATAGTATATGAGTTGTATACTTTAATTTGTGAACAAAACATTTAAATAAATCTCAAAGTAATTGATCATTTCTTCAATGAAGTTTTTCCATGTAACCTCAAAAAGAACATATAAAACCCCCAACTTAACGACAAACTCTTGACTAGTTAACTGGCCAAAGTTTTATGCTTAGACTCGCATCACTCTTCAAAGTGCATAACATGATGATCAACATTCAATAGAGATAGATATATGTCATGAAAGACCAACATTCTTGCGTATAACTGTCACATAATTACACATAGAGCAACATCCCCAAAAGATATTCAAAGTTGTAGGCATGTCAAGTACTTCACACTTCACACAAGAAGTACATCCTTAACAAGTTATATATAAGATATGATATAAAACAATAACATAATATCAAATAAAAGGTAGATCACTTTCCTACTTCCCCCACATGTTGTCACATTATACACAATTGACAACACAAATTAATACAACATTCATAAATGTATGATAGTTTCATTCTTTCAATCAAGTCATTTTGTAGAGTTGTATATGAACCACTACAACATGTAATCAGGTTTCTGCACGGTATAAATGACAAAAATTGCTAAAAACCGCAAAGGTCATTCAATATCAATTTTAATTTAAACTGAAAACAATTATGATACAATTGAATTGTGTCTGATCATATTTACTTGTATTTTCGAATACCACCAAACAAAGTAAATATAATATAGTCTACACTCAATTTTTTGAGTTACCATTTTATCTAGCGAACATCAATCAAGTATACACTAAACATCACTATCTTTACAGAAAAGTTGAGTGACGATAAGAAATCATCCAAAACCAAAATATAGAGCATCATTCACACCTCATAATATTCGCGTAAGTCATACTATTATGGCACATTTCATAACATGATATTTTAATATCTAGCATACCGAGAAACAAAATTCAACTTTTCATAAGTTGTTATATATAACAAAATATACAACTCTACAGATTTAGTGAGCACCATGTGTGAGTATAAACAAATTCCTCTTGAATTATCATTATAATACCCACTAGTAAAACAATCTTTAAATAATAAAAAAAATAACAAAGACGTCATTCCTTCTTTTTTCAAGGATAAAAAAATTCATGGTCGTTAATTCAACTCGTCGTAGAAGATACCCGACAATGACATATCGAAATAAATTTCATATTTAGTAAACACCAAACAAATTCCGCATAATAACAACCATCAAGATTAATAGTACAACTCCATGTATATAACGTCATTATAAATTATTCGTTGAAGCCTGATTAGAGCGACAACAACACAATCCATTTCTCGAATAAAATGCGACCAATTGATAAAACAAACAAAACTTAACGAACCATTTTCTAACGAATGCATTTGGTGAAACTAGTGAAGATACTACCTCATAATTCTCTTAAAAGATAAAATGTCACCAACCAAATTTAATTACGGAGTATATATAAAACACTTCCAAATTATAAGTTGTGTCAATTAAAATTCTATCAAAATTGGACCCTTCATCTCACGTAGAAAATTACACTTGAGAGATAGAGTAATTTTAAATGACAAGTACAACACATACCACAATTCCATCTAACAACAACACACCAATGATTAAATAACCTTAAACAATAGTCTTTTGGCAAAAATAAGCAATATTATAATGGTGCAATTCGAACATAACTCTTAATCACTTAAAAAAAAATATATATGTGATAAAATTTCGATATTGCATTTCGTGCCAAAGAAAACAAATCCCACATATGACAAAATCAATTGATTACTCTACAAACTTTTTGATAAAATCATATATAAGATCTCTCATCCAACATTTCATCATGACTAAAACTTATAGTGGATGACAAAACAAATATTGCAAGCATATTTTAATAGTAAGGTTGGCAAAAGTGCTTTAGGAAATGAATTTTGATGGTCTCATCTTGTTGTGTGTTATCAACAAAGGAAAACGTAATACAAGCACATGAGTTACACCATATATATATTCCAAAAGAGAAAGAAGTAAGGGAATACAATAATCGACTTTAGAATGTTAGGAATATATTACGACGAGTTGTAAAACAATAATAATATATTTTATATTTAGATGAAATCGTATATTATATGAAAAATATTGAATAAAATGGTAGACAAATTATTATAAGTACGATAAATAAACAATAAATGGTAAAGAGAATAGCTTATCTGGTCTTTGTTGTGGCGTGACGTGAGGTCACTGTCCTAAAGTCGATTATGCCCCGTCTACTACACACGGCCTCGTTAGCATTCGGCCCCCAGGATTACACAACCGCCGCTACTTCGGTGTAGGCGAAGAAGCAGATGAGTACAGCCAAGATCATTGCCAAAAGATGAGAATACTTTTATTGTATCTAAGAAGAGAAGTATTATTTTTATTGTGTTTAAAAGTGATTTTGGAGGACAATATATATAGTAATAAGAGAGCATAAGAAATAACGAAATCAGTAGTGGAATTTGTGTGTTTTAGTAAAAAGAGTAGTCAGTATAGAATACCACAACAAGTCAATTTTGTAGACTGTGTAAATCAGTCTAGGAAATTGAACCCAATTAAAACCAAAAAAGACTTTGGAGCCATTTATCCAACACTTACACCATCCTTGAGAAATCATTGAGAGCTTCAAATGCTATAAATCATAACTTAGAAGCAAAACCATTAAATGACAATGAAACTTGGCATCATCAACCAAGTGTGATTTTAACATACATCTATTGCAAATTGATTTTATAGTGGAATATCTTTGGGTTTATAAAACGGACTTTCTCTCTTTCATTTTGGTGCGACTCAAGGCCGTTTGCACGAATCTTTACAACAACATATTTATGAGATATTGCGGACAAAGTTTGTAACATTTCACATAATGCAAACTTTAGTATAAGCATCTTATTACAAGAACAAGAAGAACATAAATTTAGGCGGTGGAATTAGACGTTACCCTTTTAATCAACACAAATTCTCATTTAACGGGCATTATTCGTCTTAAGCTTAAGACGTCAAATACATATCAACGCACCCCACTAATTGCCTTGAAAATAACAAAAAATTTGTCTTTATTATTATCACTTGTTAGTTTTAGCCCGTTTAAGGTTTTAAACGAATATACCCGTTTTAAACTACACGACCTCACTAAATAAGTTAGAAAGATCACGAGCTTAATGTATGTAGATGACATCGAGATATTTCAAGTAGGTGTTAAACACAGGTGTCCAACTGTCCATTCTACACTTTTTGACAATTTCTCAATCCTTTTCACATGACCTTCCATGCCATGTAAGTTGTAAGTTGTAAGTTGTAAGTTGTAACCCACCCAAGAAGCTAAATCCCTAAATACCATTTTTTCCCCCAAAGATTAGTAATATTTGAATTTTGTTTCCACCTTAAAGTAAAACATGGGTAAATTAAATGTTACTTCGTACTTAGTAAATGTTAAATGTTACCGGTAAAAATGAAAATAATATTGTACCGAGTATACTATTATTACCTTCTTAATTATAAATAGAGGTGGTCAATTGCGCAATTGGGGCCGACTTTAACCGCCTCTAGAGTCGTCGAAAACAAGGCTCAGGTGGGTGCCTATGACCTTGTACAACCCGCCCACCTTTTTGAGGCGCTTTAAAGTCCAAGATCCATGGCTAGGCCCGTCACTTGATTTGTTACAAACAAAAATAGATAAAAAGGAAAAGAGTTAATTAGATTTTACCTCATTTTGAGATCCACATTTTAAAAATTACTCCCTTAAGTTATACATTTTGCTAATTGTTTCAAAACTCCAATTTAAGCAACTTAAAATATAAGTTGGTTAAGCCACATACATAATAAGTTCAAAACAGACAAAATAAGTCACTTAAATTAGAGTTTTGAAGCAATTTTAGGAGAAAATGCAACTTAAGGAAGTAATTTTAGGAAAACACGCGCTTCAAAAAGAAGTAATTTTAATAATGTCAATTTTAAAAGAGAGTAAATCAAATTAACTCAAAAGAAAATGATAATTGGATTAGACCCGATGCCTAGCCGGCTAAGGCTAGTTATCCTTGGAACCGACCCAGCTTATCGTGGTTAAGTTGTGTCCTTTCTTGCTCTCCTTTACCTCTTAGAAAACAAAGAGTTTCGTTCATTTCAAAAGAAAAGAAAAGAAAAGAAAAGAAAAGAAGGGTAGTTTACTTAGTTAGTTAAAGCATTAAGGAAAGCATACACAATAGAATTAGTGTAGTGGGACATGAAAGAAAGCAATTGGGGGAATCAGACATAAATCCAATGAACAGACAAAGCGGCTTGGCCGAAGGGCCGGGAAGAAAAAATGATTAAGGCCGAAGGGCCGGAATCGTCGAATGTAGACTAGTAGTGTTTGGCACAACACCGAAGATCAAAAGTAATGGGTGTCCATGTGCAATTGATATGACAAAAAACTACATAAATAAATTTATAGAAAAATATATTCCCTTTATTCCAATTAATAATTTACACTTATTTTATTTTCTTTTCGCAAAATAAAGTAAGAATATGATTACTTTAAATTGACATTAAAGCATATAGTCCAAAAAGATAGGAGTACAAGATTAATGAAACTTAGTAATGAAATCTATCTCTCCTTGTTCTAGTTCTACTATTATACGGAGTACATTTATACATATATCTAGAGTTCACTTAAATTTGTGAGTTTAGTGTGAGTGACCTCTCAATTCTCAAGTATCACAACAAATATTAACCATGTTGCCACCACTCCTACACTCCTTTACCCTCCTACTACTCTTCCTCCACCCACCTTCTCTTTCCGCCACCCACTACCACCACAACAACCGCCGCCTACTCCACCACCCCTTCTTCCCCATCACCCCATCCCTCCCTCCTTCCACCTCTCCTCGCCGCAACTCCCTCTCCTCCTCCCTCCCCTTCTCCACCTCCCCTACCTCCTCTCCCTCCGACGACACCGGTCTCCCTTTCTTCCCTACCACAACCCCACCACCACCCTCCCCACCACCACCACCAACTACAACCACCACAACAACCACCCCAACATTCCCAGCCAACGTCTCCTCCCTCTCCCTCCCAACCACCACAACAACCACCACCACCCACTCCCACTCCAACACACTCCTAACCATCACCCTCATCTCCGCCACCCTCATCCTCCTCCTCCTCCTCTTCCTCTTCCTCCTCATCTTCCGTCGCCGTAACTCTCGTTCCGCTTCCGAACTCCGTCCTCTCTACCCTCACTCCACTCCCACCTCCGACTCCAAACCACCACCACTACCACCAACAACCACCTCCCGCCACGTGTCTCACACCAGCTCCGACTTCCTCTACCTCGGTACCATCGCCCACTCCTCCACCGTCGAACCTATCTACCACCTCAAACTCTGCTCTCCTACCTCTCCCGACCTCCACCCGCTACCGCCTCTTAGCTCCGAACTTAACCACCTCCGTCGCGGCGGCGGCGGAGGAGATGAACAGTTCTTCTCTCCGACAAACTCCTCTGTAAACGATTTTTGTAAGAATGAAAATGATTTCTTTAACAACTCCGACTTGCTAAAGTCTTGTTTCTCGTCGACTGAACACGATTCTCCGGGAAGGGATTCTGATGTTTCGGTGGAGATACAGGCGTTAGCGGAGAAAGCAGAGTTTGTCCCGGCCCCACCGCCTCCTCCGAGGGGTCCGCCGACGTTGGTGGGCCCGTCTGGGCCGGTGGTGTTGAAGAGGAGTGGGAATTTAGGGTTGAGTGGAGAGAGGAGTGAAGGTGTTGTTGGCGGTGTGAAGCCCAAGTTGAAGGCGTTGTATTGGGATAAAGTGAGGTCGAGTTCGGATCGGGTTACTGTTTGGGATCAACTTCACCCTGGCTCATTTCAGTAATTTTCGCTTTCTTACTCGTTCCGTCTCAATTATTTGTTTACGTTTTATTTTATTTTCCACTTAGTGTCACCATTTCATGAAAAAAAAAAAGTAATCATTATCATTTTATTTGATATTCCGTAACAATGGGTTTGTGAATGCTTACGTTTTATTGTAAAATGGTTACATTTTGTCGGGAACAATTTGTGACCGTCACAACTCACAAGATAAACTAGCTGTTTGTATATAGAGTGTAATTGTGTAAACGGTAAATAAATGACTGAGACGGAGTAATAATATTCTACTAATTTTGTTTAGTGTTTAAACAACCTATATTCACATGTTATACTGTAGTAATATACTGTAACATGTGACAAATGATATAAAGTTAAAGAGGTTGAATATGATTTATGATTAAAGTTTAGTTGACTATATATTAGTGACTAAGTTAATAATAATTACTCAGCAGTAATCTCTTTTCTTTTTGAGAGTAATTTTAATCAAATCTAAACAAATAATTGAGACCGATAACGATAAGTAGGTAATTATCTAGTTATCTGTATATACCGAATACAGAATACATTCTATTTCACTATGTTTGTACTTTGTACACTTGATTTTTCTGCAGAAGTTTTAAGTAGAGATTATTGAGTATTGTGGGTTTGAAGTTGGAAACCATTGATTGGCATTGCAGGTTAAATGAAGAAATGATAGAGACGTTATTTACGGCGAACGGAGCAAAAGACGGTGCAAGAAGATCAATATTACCGTTGTTGAATGGCGAATATAGAGTACTTGATCCAAAGAAGTCTCAAAACATAGCCATTTTGCTAAAGGCTCTTAGTGTCACTGAGAAGGAGGTTTGTGAAGCACTTTTGGAAGGTACTGTAATTTCCTTCTCCATTAAGATATCAATAAACACAAATTCTATAAAAGTGGTAAAAGAGTATTTTTTTTATATAAAAGTGCACCGCTTCATACTATGAGATCGTCTCACACGACACTTACTGATCATTTAATTAATAGTTTTGTTAATCTAGGACTATTATTAATTGTTATCATAAATGTGTGTACATATCTATGATTGTTGCTTTTTGACTAACATAATTATTTATTCAACTCTAAATATTTTGTTTGTCCCACATAAAATTATTAAGAAATAAAATCTGACAAATTGTGTAGGACGAGGTTGCTTCTTGTTCTTTTTTGTTGTGAAATGCTTGTTTTGTTTGTGTTTTTCTTTTATGTTTTGTTGACTGTAGACACTGGACTGCTAATTATAGAAAAGATACTATCTTGGTTATTGCATTAATATTGGGAATTACATTCAAAATTTCAACTTGGTAATGATGTAATGACAAATGCTTGAAATTATGAGTTATTAATAGGAACGGTAAGTCTCCCTTGTGACAATTGAGAGGTATTTCCGTCACAAACTTATGACGGGTCAAATATCACCGACATGGTCAAAGGCTTTGTCTTTATGACGGACAACGGATATGTCCGTCACAAACAAGAATTTGTGTAATACGAAATCTTAGTATTTGAGACGACCTTTTTCAATGCTATATGGTTTATTTAATCATAGCTGTAACGACAATGTTCAAAGCTTAAGACGTCTGCAACAAGACTAACTCATATCAACTTCTTAACAATTAAAATATAAGTGCAAGTTTCCGCTTCTTATATTATGATGAATGTTCATCATCGGCTCATCGCCATTATTTATAGTTTTCATTATGGGTAATCTTTCTGTTTCTTTGCGTAACAGGTAATGCAGATGCCTTAGGAATAGAGCTACTAGAAAGTTTACTTAAAATGGCTCCGACTAAAGAGGAAGAAAGGAAACTCCTCGAGTACAAGGACGAATCTCCAATGAAGCTTGGTCCGGCAGAGAACTTTCTCAGAGCAGTACTTAATGTACCTTTCGCTTTCAAGAAAGTGGACGCAATGTTATATATGGCAACTTTTGATTCCGATGTTGAGTATCTTAGGAAGGCGTTTGAAACTTTGGAGGTATGCTTATTCTTTCCTCTATGTAAAAGACTGTTCTTCGGTAGAGTACAATGCAATGAAAAATTACTCGTATTACAATTTTTGTTTGTGAGACGTCTCACAGAAGTAAATTTATTTGTACTCTGTATTTTGTAGGCAGCATGTGAACAGCTTAGAAATAGCCGAGTGTTCCTGAAACTTATAGAAGCAGTCCTCAAGACAGGAAACCGCATGAATGTAGGGACAAATCGGGGTGATGCCCAGGCATTTAAGCTTGACACACTCCTCAAACTTATTGACATCAAGGGAAGAGACGGGAAAACAACGCTCCTTCACTTTGTAGTGCAGGAGATCGTAAAAGCCGAGGGCTCCCGTAATTCACAAACAGCTCGTGATCCAAAACCCGAATCCCAAATCCAATCTGCCGTACCCGATCAGATTGAGTCAAGAAAACGAGGGCTAGAAGTTGTTTCGAGCCTTGGAGGGGAGCTGGTGAATGTAAAAAAGGCAGCTGCTATGGATTCTGATGTCCTGAGTTCCGATGTTTCAAAGCTAACTCATGATATTACGAAGATTAACGAAGTTTTAAAGCTAAACGAAGAAAACCAAATGATGGAGACCAACAAGAGGTTTACAGAGTCCATGACTGCGTTCTTAGAGAAGTCCAAGATGGAAGTTGGTTTAATTCAATCGCAGGAGAGAAATGCTTTCGCTAAAGTGAAGGAGTTAACCGAGTATTTCCATGGTAACTTGTCTAAAGAAGAAGCTCATCCTTTCAGGATATTTATGGTGGTAAGAGATTTCCTAGGTGTTCTAGATCAAGTATGCAAGGAAGTCGGAAAAATTAATGAACGGACAATTATGAGCACGGTCCGACAATGTCCCACATCAGTAAATCCAGCCATTCAACCTCCCTTTCCGGAGTTGATCACTTCTGATGGCGACAGTTCCTCTGAAAATGAAAATGAGAACATCGTAAAAGCATGACACTTTCATATGATTCTCGGGCATGTATAATGTACTTTAGTTATTAGTTCTTAGTTCATCCAAGCATATGACCATTTCTGGCAACATATATTAGAATTATGGATCATATTTATATGATCAAAGACGATTGGTTGCGATTTTGTGCAATGGGATGTTGGATGGATGTAGTATGGAGGATTTGTCGGATTGCTCGAAGCTCTTGTGAAATTTTGTACATGTTATGTAAAGAAAAGGATGAGACTTGAGAGTAACAGTAACTGTAGGTTAGAGTAACCAGGCCTGCAAGCTCTTGGAAATCTATCAGTATTTTTCTTTTCTCCTTTTGTACATAATAATAGTCATGCTTAACATTCGATATCGAGCTGTGTCCGACTTTAATGGTTGAAGCCAAACCAATGGTCTTATACCTTAACAATTACCCCGTACAAATAATACACAAGTCCTAACTTTTTCCGACTTAATTTCAATTCATTTCAGTTCAGTTTAGCTGTAATCAGCTCTGTACAGCTCATCTTTTCAGAAAACTATCTTTTAGTTCAGCTCCATTCAATTTAGTTTAATTCAGCTCAACTCTATTTACTTATGTCCAACTTATTTTAGCCAAAAAGAACCGATAGTCTCAACATGGTTTCGGGTCGAATGAGCAAATAATACTTGAAATAAATGATGTTCAAGTTAATAGTAATAGAACTTTATATTTAAAATAATTGATGAGATATGGTTTAAAATTCAAAGCTTAGATTTTATTATAAGGGGAAGATTTGCATTAAGGTGAATAACTTAATGCATGTACCTAAATATTTTGGAAGGTGGTTGAGTGGGTTGGATATCCATCAAATCTTAGTAGATGATGACACTTTTTGCCAAGAAAATAAAATGATGAAAGTGATAGCTCATATACTTCTATTATTTTTGTTAGAAAGGTGATGGCTTATTCACTAATAATTGAAGTAAGGAAGATGATTACTTTGTAGATAGGGAACCATCTTCAATTGAAACTTGATAAAAAGACATGTAACATTCTTGTGTATCTTTTACAATTACAACAAAGGAGGGTTTGAGAAATCAATATTCATAGCCTTGAAATCGACAATTTGAATATTTATCGAATTTTAGCAGTAGTTTTTACAGCCTTATTTAACCTTATATTAATATTCATAGCGTTGAGATAGACAATTTGAATATTTATCGAAATTTATCAGTAGTTTTTACAGCCTTATTTAACCTTACATTAATATTTGTTCTTGACACTTTATAATAGTCCATTCATTTAATCAAGTTAGTAGTAAGCTGATGCCTGGTGGTATCTTTGAAATTTTTTTAACACTCTAGTAAAATCATAATAATTATCAAATTGTAGATAATTAAATCGCGAAGTAATAGTCCACTCATTTAATCAAGTCAGTAATAAGCTGATGTAGACATGTAGTTGAAATGATATGTTTATATTTATTTGTAAGTTATACAAAAGGAGTACTAAAAACTAAAAAGCATATAAAATTAGCCGTTTAGGTATGCCGTATGCCTACAAAATTCTTGTGCTCGAAGCACAAGCACTAACCAAAACTTTGTTTCTTTTTAAAATTTGAAAAAGCATGAATAAAGTGTGGATAGTAAGTAAATAAAGCCAATAAAAATGGAGGAAGAATATCCATGATTGCTTATCCTACGTGCATGAAAAGCAGCAACTTTATTGGAGTATTTTCAATAAAGGAATTATTAAGTATTCGGACATCAACCCGTATAATGATGGTATGATTGTATTTTCGTTACGCAAATTCTTATTTTAGATGGATCATTTCCGTCAGAAAAATAAGACGGGATTATTTTGTCACTTTTTGATAAAATGTAACCACAGCTTATATAAACTTGTTTTTAATAGTGTTTACATTTAACTGTAAAGTGGTTAAAAAATATCGTCTTATTGTTTCAGACTAAAATGGTCCGCCTGAAGCAAGACCAATTGTTTTTCTTGAAGGGGTGTAATGGGCTAAAAAATTGTCAAAAAGATTGAGGCCCTTGTTTGTGCCCATAAACTTGCCCCCAGCCATTTTTATCTAGGTAGACACTCGTCTTAACTTGTCGTTCTGTGTTTGATCGTATCGGACACACGTCTAAATATTTTGATACCTATGAATGAGGAATGAGAGGACAAAAGACCGAAAGAGATTAAGTAAAGAGATGAGAATAAACTATAGTTAAAGTCAATTATTACCTTCAATTATTCAAATTTATTATTAAATACATTTACAAAAAAAAATCGTACATTTTATTAAATTTAAATAACATGTCTCGTATCCTAAAATTTCACGGGTGTTGTTTCCGTTTTGGTGCTACCTAGGTTTCTACTATATAAGTATATATCTAGTTATCTACTACATCTAGACGTTCAATGACTGCATATGCCTACATAAATTAGCATGTCCAACGATAGGATAAAATTAACATTATCGATAAAAATTTGCAAATTTTTGATAAGTTACATCCGTTACAATTAGCGGCGATAATGAGACTAGATAATTCGTAAACATCAAGAGCTCGAGCCGATTCGGGCTTTGCTCGAGAACTTAAAGAGCCAAACATAACTAAAGTTAGCTCGGTTCGAAATGTCCGAGCTGCTTAAATTTGTGTGATTAGATAACATCTTGCTCTAAAAATATTTTATCATGATTATACCTTTGGTATCACCGTATCGTATATTCTCATTAATTTGCCCAATATGTTATTTCTATCAATATGAGTTAAGTAGGCTATTAAACTACTTAGTTCAATCCAATGCAACGTAATACAATGTGCTCACTTTCATTTTAGGAGAATCCAATCTAATGTATCGATTTCCTCATTACAATATTTAGACAAAAACCATCAATTCATCTCTACTGACATAAAGTAAACGTATATGAGTCCGTTAAGTGATTATCTTAAAACTTGTATCCAAGCCTACGAATATACCAAAATTGGATTGGAAGGAATATAATAATATAATCTACTCCGTATCTAAAAAAAAAAGTAAATAAGTCGTTCATATCGAGTTTATATCACGAATTCACGATCATATAAGGTTATCAACCCAATTGATTGACTGCTCGTGGCGGGAAAATTTGAGTCAGTCCAACCACAAACTCCATCTTCCCTGTCAAAGGCGCTCTCATTTAACAACAGGTGCATTCTTCAGTCTGATATCTTCAATCACTTTAATCAAATTGATTTGTTAATATTATAATACTCCTTCCGTCTCAATTATTTGTTTACCTTGTATATTCTTTATGAAAGACATTTTAATTAAAGAACAAACAAATTATTGAGACGGAGAGTCGGAAAAGATAACCCTATTAAACTCTAATCCCCCTTTCAAATTAGGTATTCCACTGTACATCATCTACATTACTATTTGAACATTTTGATTACCTCTGTCAATGTTGCATTCTACAAGCACCTAATTAGTCTTAGATGATATCTAGATAAACTGTATGATATTTTATCCTACCTATTCCCTTGGTCTTGATCCTTTGTTTTTTGTGACACGTACTTTAATCAAAGGTAAACAAATGATTGGGACGGGGAAAGTAGTAATTATTTACGTCCGTCAATATTCACAAGATAGTTCATTTAGGGTCTGCTTGCGCTGCCATTTTGTTTGACAAATAGGAATGCTGGATTTATGGGAGTCTGTAATGCAATTTCAATGGCCATTAACGAAAACTTACCTCCTAATAAAGGGGTAAGGCAGCGTACATCCAACCGTCTTTACATGGGAGGGTTCTTTGACATATAGGAGGATGGAGGGGGTATTATTTCGTGAGCTATGGGGTATGGTTGTAGTCTGCAACTTACTGAAATATTATTTACAGTGATTCAAAATAAATAGAAATCAAATCTTAGCATTCACGATTGATTTATATCCGCGAGCATGAGAACAGTATATGTTCATGGAGCTGTAGAAGGTTAAGTTAAAGACAGTATATCTTTCGACTGTGGGAGAAGGCAATTGGGAATGTAAATCTTAGTTTTGTAAAATGTTCCGTAATTCTGTCATGTTTCTATTTGAGGACAGTTTACATTAGATTGGTCGGAACATAGTTAGCATTAGCTAATCTATATTGTCGAAGATAGGTAATTTACTTGACTATACTCCTTTTCCACTCAAACGATCTTTCTTGCACCCCGACTGTAAAGATAAAGTTGCTATATCGGGTAATGAAGTATTACTTATATAAACTGGGGGAGAGCCTTAGCTAGATAAGGTGAAGTCAGATTAAACATTTTGTAGGGCAATATCTTCGTTTGAATGTCGGAGAATATGTTGAATGTTTTGTAATGTGTGTGTCATGTAGAGGCTAGCCTGATGCAGTAAAACAGGCAGTATTAAAAACAGGACAGCGTAACAGTTTATCAAATTCTGATGGCTGGAATCGCTAGATTTTACTCACTCCCATACAAATTTTCAACGCAGGTATTTAGCTTGCGTTGAATCGTTGATGTATAGATGAGCATTGCTATGGAGCAGACAGAAGGGTATGTTAATGGCGAGCTGAAACCTGAAAGTAAATATGGTGATGCATTCATCTGAGGAAACAAAGGTAACTACGGCGGAAACTATATTTTGATGGAGCGTTATCATTTACTTGATTTTTGTAACTTATGCTGTCTAAATCTATATGCAGTGATGTACATCAGTACAACAAAGAGGACTCTTTCTGATGCAGCATAATGTGGAGTATGAAATATCGGTCAGTTCAATTTTAGATCATACTATACTGCTCCAATGAATTGTTTTTGTTTTTCTTTGTAAGTGTCGGGTTTGATAGTCGTGATAAAATGTACGCAAGTCTTCAACATCAGATTCTAGCTTCAAGAAATGTACGCAAATATACGACTTGGAACTGTATCAGCATCAATTTCAACAAATATTTTAGAAATCAAGTTCTAACAGGGATATAGAGTGCTTGACAGCATCCAACCGATATCGTATAGATATCGGGCCTAATATTTTGCCGGTCTTGGGGGCGATACTTTGAGAATTAACAACTACACAAAGACATACAGTAAAATTTTAAAGCATCCAAGTTCAACAGTTATTCTAATGTAACTAGCAAATTGCAGTTAAGAGTTTCAGACACTGCCAAATTAGCAATGAAAAGGACTTGCCATTATCAGACTTTCACACGATCATTTATTCGTTTTCGATCTGAAAGGTGATGAGACTCTCAACATACTTATATCCTCGTCCGACGATCTGATCATCACAATCGACTCCGCTTGTCAACTGATCAGTATCTTGCTCATTAGGATCAATTAATCTGAGTTGTCCTGAATGTTGCACCAAATACTTGCCATTCTCAGTGAAATCAACAACAGGTGTGAACTTGCAATCAATAGAGAACAACATCGACCAAGTTTCCAGACCGCCTTGTTGCTTCAACACCCAGACATCGGTAACAAGATTATGGTCCTTGCTGCAGCACAATGACAAACACCCTTTTATTTTAAAGATACGGTCCACCTTGCTGTAGTTACATAGCCATGGTATTTGCTGAACCTCGTTCATTTGGTCATTTACTAGGTTAAAACCAATGATACCAACCAAGACCCTGGTGTCCTGATTTCTGAAAGTCCAGTACATGGTATCATCCATACACACAGCACGGACAGCGGAGAATGAACGCGCATAGTATGTCCTGTCTAAGTATCTCAGCCTTCTCCATGTCCCAGTATTCAGCGAGAACAATTGAAATAAACCAAATCCATAGTGTTGCGAGCTGTTATACATAGAAAGAATCTTGTAATCATCGGTAGGTGAAACATAACCAAATCCAAAGGCTTCAAGGGACGAAGGAAAATCAGTAATAACAACTGCAGAGGTTGGGGTATAGCACGGGAGTTGCTTATACTGACTGGTAGCAGGGTTCCAAAGAGAGAAGTAATCAAACAGCGCAATATACCAACACACAAGCCCATTCCAAGTACCGACTAGGAGACAGCGAGAAGATCGTTCAGTATGAAAATTGATGACTGGTTGTACCAAATCACTCACTATTGTCTTGGTTTCATCATAAGATAGCAAGTATATCTTGCGATCAATATAGGCATGAAACAGAAGAAATTTAGGGGCGGAAGACGAGAATTGTAAATGGGACTTCTGAAATGCAGGGGTGGAAATTGAAGAAAACCAGGTTTTGCATACAGTTTTGAAGCGAAGAAGGGAATTCACAGGAAGTCTTGGCAAAATATTATGAAGAATTACATCGTCAGAGATGATTCTAACTTCGTCATTAGTATTCCCACTACCCAATTTAGCATTATTCATATCGGACATAGAAATTAATCCAGAAAACTAAATAATTTTTGGGGTTTTTGTAAAGATTTGATTGAAAAAGAAAATGAAAAAGAATGCGGAAACGTAAATGAATCTAAAAATGGAGACAGGAATCAATCCTCCATGGTTGAAGTTTATGAAAGCTTGAAATATTGAGTAAAAAATGTAACTGATTTAATGAAAGGAAATTTAGAGAGAGAAAGGTGTAAAGAAAAGTTGGAGATTTTATTATGAGTGAATTAATAATTACAGGAATAATATGAACTTATATACAAGAAGAAGTTAACTAACTACAACCGAATTAGTTAAACTCTAACTAACTTCTAACAACCTTTATTGACTTCTTGTTGACTTTGCAAGGACGACAAATAAGACATAGAACAACCGAGAGAAGTAACGCTAATGTTTTGGGTGGTATTCGAGAGGATACTTTGACTGTATTGCTCTTTATTTATACGTTTTTTTTTGTACGAGTAATAGATTTCATAAGACTTTTTAATAACAAATTTATACTTCGTATATATAGTTACGTCTTTCAAAGTTTCATATTTTTAACGATATTCTTGATCAAAGATTTTTGAAGTTAGACCAACGCTTCCCCTATTTATATGAACTTTTATTTTAATGCTCGTTTAAACCCCGTGCAAAATTGCATGGGTTTGGATAATTAAAATATTTAAAAGTTCAAAAAGATTTTGAAGTTAGACCAAAGCTTCCCCTATTTATACTAGTTTTATTAGGATATACTCGTACAGTCGTACGTCGTAATTTTTTTGAAACTCAAAATTTTAAAATTCAAAAAGAGTATTTTCATGCTCAGGAATTTTATTCCTATGCTCAAAAGTTTATGTTTATGCTCCGAAAGTTTATGTTGATGATCTGGAATTTTTTTATACTAAAAAAAGTAGGCAACTCAAAAAAAAAAATTATTTGCTAAGAAAGTAAAGTATCTAGTAGTACCTCTTATGTACCATCCTTTTTCCCGAAAATTATTAACTTTTATCTACAATTAGTACCAGGTTGATTCTTTCTCTAAGTTTTTTTTTCCTACTTTACAAGTGCTTTCATCTAATAGAAGGAGTTTGCAAGTATGTGAGTTGGAGATTTGTACTTGAATTATACGGAGTAGTTTTGTAGACATTTTCGAGTAGGTTAAGATGAGATTTTAAGGCCACTTGATACTATTTATAGATAACAATTAGCATTTTGGTATTGATTGTGAATTATTGATTATATATTGGTATTGTTTATAAAATATAATTCTTATATTGGTATTGTTTATAATTTATTCTAAACGTAATATAATAGGTAAAACTCTATAAACACCTTGCATGCATTACACGGGTTCTATACAATCGATCATACACGGGTTCTATACAATCGATCATACGAAGTTATCAACCCAATTGATTGACTACTTGTGGCGGGAAAATCTTAAACAGTTCAATCATAAACTCCATTTTCCATGTCAAAGGCCCTCATTCAACGACAGCTTCATTCTTCATTCTTTGATCTTCAATTACTTTAATCAAATTGATTTATTGATACTATAATATACTCTCTAAATAATACTCATTCCGTCTCAATAATTTGTTTACCTTGTATATTCCGTGTGAGAGGTATTTTAGGTAAAGGTAAACAAATTATTGAGACGGATACTCGGAGAGAGTAACTTCATAAACCCTAATCCCCTTTTCAAATTAGGTTTGAACATCATCTACATTATTATTTGAACAATTTGATTGATTTGCATCGTACAAGCACCTAATTAGTCTTATATAATATCTAGATAAACTGTATGATGTGCATCTTACCTATTCCCTCCATCTTGATCATTTGTTTTTATTCAAAGCTAAACAAATGATTGGGACGAAGGGAGTAATAGTTATTTACGTCCGTCAATATTCACGTGAGAGTTCATTTAGGGTTTGCTTGCCCTGCCATTTTGTTTGACAAGTAGGAATGGTGGTTTTATGTTAGTCGGTGATGCAATTCCGTTAAAGAAAACTTACCTTCTAATCGAAGGGTAAGGCAGCGTACATCTAACTGTCCTTACATGGGAGGATTCTTTGAAATGTAGGGAGACGGAGGGAGTATTATTTCGAGCGCTATGGGGTATGGTTGTAGTCTGCAACTTACTGAAATATTATTTACAGTGATTAAAAATAAATAGAAATCAAATCTTAGCATTCACGATTGATTTATATCAGCGAGCATGAAAACAGTATATGTTCATGGGGCTGTAAAAGGTTAAGTTGAAGACCGTATATTTTTCGACTGTGGGAGAAGGCAATTGAGAATGTAAATCTTAGTTTTGTGAAATGTTCCGTAATACTGTCATGTTTATAATTGAGGACAGTTTACATTAGATTGGTCGGAACATAGTTTGCATTAGCTAATCTATATTGTCGAAGATAGGTAATTTACTTGACTATACTCCTTTTCAACTCAAACAATCTTTCTTACACCCCGACTGTAAAGATAAAGTTGCAATATCGGGTAATGAGGTGCTAGTTATATAAACTGGGGGAGAGCCTTAGCTAGATAAGGTGAAGTCAGATTAAACATTTTGTAAGGCAATATCTTCGTTTGAATGTCGGAGAATATGTTGAATGGTTTGTAATGTGTGTGTCATGTAGAGGCTGGCCTGATGCAGTAAAACAGGCAGTGAAGGGCAGTATTAAAAACAGGACAGCGTAACAGTTTATCAAATTCTGATGGCTGGAATCACTAGATTTTACTCACTACCATACAATTTTTCAACGCAGGTCTTTAGCTTGCGTCGAATCATTGATGAATAGATGAGCATTGCTATGGAGCAGACACAAGGGTATGTTAATGGCCAGCTGAAGCCTGAAAGTAAATATGGTGATGCAGTCATCCGAGGAAACAAAGGTAACTACGACGGCAACTATAGTTTGGTGGAGCGCTATCATTTTCTTGATTTTTGTTACTTATGCTGTCTCAAGATATATGCAGTGATGTACATCAGTACAACAAAGAGGACTCTTTCTGATGCAGCATAATGTGAAGTATGAAATATAGGTCAGTTCAATTTTAGATCATACTATACTGCTCCAATTAATTGCTTTTGTTTTTCTTTGTAAGTGTCGGGTTTGATAGTCGTGATAAAATGTACGCAAGTCTCCAACATCAGATCAAGAAATGTACGTAAGTATACGACTTGGAACTGTATCAGCATCAAACTTCAACAAATATTACAGAAATCAGGTTCTAGCAGTGATATAGAGTAATTGATAGCATCCAACCGATATCATGTAGGTACCGGGCCTAATATTTTTCCGGGATTGGGGGCGATACTTCGAGAATTAACAACTACATCAAGACATACAGTAAAATTTAAAGCATCCAAGTTCAACAGTTATTCTAATGTAGCTAGCAAATTGCAGTTAAGAGTGTCAGACACTGCCAGATTAGCAATGAAAAGGACTTACCATTGTCAGACTTTGACACGATCGTTTATTCGTTTTCAATCTAAAAGGTGATGAGACTCTCAACATACTTATATCCTTGTCCGATGATCTCATCATCACAATCGACTCCGCTTGTCAACTGATCAGTATCTTGCTCATTAGGATCAATTAATCTGAGTTGTCCTGAATGCTGCACCAAATACTTGCCATTCTCAGTGAAATCTATGACAGGTGTAAACTTGCAATCAATAGAGAACAACTTCGACCAAGTTTCCAGATCGCCTTGTTGCTTCAACACCCAGACATCGGAAACAAGATTATGATCCTTGCTGCAGCACAATGACAAACACCCTTTCATTTTAAAGATACGGTCCACCTTGCTGTAGTTACATAACCACGGTATTTGCTGAACCTCGTTCATTTGGTCATTTATTAAGTTAAAACCAATTATACCAACCAAAACCGTGGTTTCCCATTTTTGGAAAGGCCAGTACATGGTATCATTAATACACACAGCACGGACAACGGAGAATGAACGCGCATAGTATGTCCTGTCTAAGTATTGCAGCTTTCTCCATGTCCCAGTATTCAGCGAGAACAAGTAAAATAAACCAAATCCATAGTGCCGCGAGCTGTTATACATAGAAAGAATCTTGTAATCATCGGTAGATGAAACATAACCGAATCCAAAGGCTTCAAGGGACGAAGGAGAAGTAGTAACAACATCGTCAGTGGTTGGGGTATAGAACGGGATTGGCTTATACTGACTGGTAGCAGGGTTCCGAAGAGAGAAGGAATTAAACCGCGCAATATACCAACACACAAGCCCATTCCAAGTACCGACTAGGTCACACAGATAAGATTGTTGTTCAGTATGAAAATTGTTGGCTGGTCGTACCAAATCCCTCACTATTGTCTTGGATTCATCATAAGATAGCAAGAATTTCTTGCGATTAATATAGGCGTGAAACAGTAGAAATTTAGGGGAGGAAGACGAGAATTTTAAATGGGATTTCTGAAACGCAGGGGTGGAGATAGAAGAAAACCAGGCTTTGCATACGGTTTTGAAGCGAATCACGGATTTCACAGGAAGTCTTGCCAAAATCTTATCAAGAATTACATCATCAGGGATGATTTTAACTTCGTCATTAGTATTCCCACTACACGAGTTAGCATTCTTCATATCGGAAATGGAATTAATCACGAAAACGAACTAATTTTTGGGGGTTTTGTAAAGATTTGATAAAAATGAAAAATGAAAAAGAATGCGGAAATGTAAAAGAATCTAGAAAGGTGTAACTGATTCAATGAAAGGGTATTTTAGAGAGAGAAAGGTGTAAATAAAAGAATCACAGGAATAATATTATATGGACTTATATACAAGAAGAAGTTAACTAACTACAACAGAATTAGTTAAACTCTAACTAACTTCTAACGACCTATATTGACTTCATGTTGACTTTCTTTTTTCTAACAGATAAGATGACAAAGACGACAAATAAGACATACAACAACAGAAAGAAGTGACGCAATAAAAGAAAATAGTGGTAACGGTTAACGTCCCGAATTGTCCTTTCGTTATCAGAAATAATTGTGTAGGGTGGTCTTACAATTATATTACGAGTAGTTTATAAAAATATTGCACCCGCACATAAGACTTACTCCATTATCAAAAATAAAACTAAAATGACTATTTATTTATTTATTTTACCTATCAACAATCATCAGTACAATTTACTCTGTAGTTTCTTATTCTAATAATGTAATAGTAAAAAATGCTTCTAAGAGTCGGATTTATACGATGTAAGCTACATTATCTTTATAGTTGCCAAAAAAAAGTAATTGAAAACTAAAAGGAAGAGTTCCCACTCGGGCTGTCTATATTTATCGAATAATATTTTATATCGTATGAACTTGGCTTATTCATATAATAGGTTGAAAACTCGTGCTTTATACAATACTCTAATAGGAATTCGTTAATACAAACGCATTAACGAATTCCTATTAGTGAGCTTGGAAATAATGTATTTTCATGGAGCTGTAAAATGTTAAGTTGACAATGTACATCTGATTGTGTGAGATGGTCCATAATTCTACTATCATATTTGTCTTTGAAGATACTTAGCTTAGGCCAAACATAGTTTGTATCAGCTTAATTATCTGTATTATTGTCGAAGATTAATGTTTAACTTGATTATATAATCCTTTTTATTACTCGAAATTGGAAAGATGAAGTTGCAATTTTCGACGATGAGGTGCTATCTAATTTCTGTTATGTATATTACATTTTTGTTCTATTATTCTTGATCCCTAATACATAGGCCCACCATTTTCAGTGATTCCTTACATGTGACTGATGTGAGAGGGTGTCGTCGAATCTCGGCGATTCCTTACATGTGACTGATGTGAGAGGGTGTCGTCGAATTTCGGCGATACCAGGTGTTGCAATCTCACTTTGCATCATGCTGCCTAAATCTATATTCAGTGCTCTACATCGGTAAAACAAAGAGGATTCTAGCTCTACATCTGTTATGCATATTGCTTCAATTTATTGCTTCTGGTTTCCTTTGTAAACCTTGGAATTGTTGAGGTGTTGCGTTACTTGTGTAATGTCCTTATGCCCTAAATTACCCATAAGTGACTTATATAGCTTTCGGGTAGCATCATTTGGCTATGGGTAACACGCTTATTCTAGAATGTTGTAGATAAATCTAGTAGTTTCTATAAAGTGAAGAGGAGTCGAGAATGTTCTAGTTGGGTCTAGAACATTCCAAAGAGTCATAGAAGAGTCCGGAAATGTGTAGAACATTCCGGAATATTGTAGTCTTGTAGAAGAGTCTAGAAGGGTCGTCTAGACTTACATGGGAGAGGTTTGTAGTAGTGTCTGGGACATTCCGGATGTTAATGGGGTGGTGATGTCAGGTTCCGCTTCTAGAGAATTCCATAGGAGTAGTATAAATAGGAGTAAGACTTAAGAGGCATCATTTGCCAACCATCCTACAAAATACACATACAAAACATTGTATCCAAGCCTTGTAATTCTCCTAAGCATTCAAGTGTAATATAAGTAACATTCTCACACTTTGTTTCTACAACACATATAATATTCTGCTACAAAGGGGTTGTTTGACTTAGATTGTAAAGGGTTGTAAGTTGAGTGGCACACACACGAGCTTGGTTTTCTACACCCAGCTATGTTTGTGTTCTACTATATCTACGACAACTAGACATCTAATGACTGCATATGCCTACATAAATTAGCGCGTAAATGGGGCCCGACCCTAAGTTGAGTACGTTAAAAAATAATTTTTATATTTTTTAGTAGTTGAGGATCGAACACAGGTCTTCAGTAGTTGAGTAATAAAAAGTCAACTCAACCACTAACTCCGGCAAGAATTATAGCGCTATGTTTTATAATTAGTTTGTTTCTCTTTGTTTGTGCGGGTCCCAAATTTCGAGGGTCCGGTTTCATGGAGTTGGTTAAACCGCCCTAAAGCGGGCCTTGCTCGTAAGCATCTGGAGCTTGAGCTGAGTTCGGGCTTGAATCGAGAACTTAAAGAGCCGAACTGGGGTTTAGCTAGCTTGCCACAAAAAGCCAGCAAATGGCTTGAATTTGTGTGATAAGATAACATCTTGCTCTACAAATATTTTATCATGATATGATGATATATCATTGTATCATTGTATCAAATATTCTCATTGATTTGTGCAACATGTTTTTCCTGTCAAAACGAGTTAAATGGGCTATCAGACTACTTCAATCAAATTCAATGTAACCACTATTCATTTTAGTACAATCGTCCAATCTAATGTATGGATTTCCTCATTACAATCTTATTTGCACAAAAAACTTCAAATCTCATTTATTCTCACCCAAACTAAGGGTAAACGAGTCCTTTTAACATTATCAGGAGAGTTTTCTAACTTTTAACATAATCCTGCTACCGCCTCAAGAAAAGTTTTTATACGTTGGGCACCCCCACCTCATGGCTGGATATTACTTGATACAGACGGAGCCTCAAAAGGAAACCATGGGCAGCGGGGAGTGGTGGCATTTTCCGGGATGAGACGGGTAATTTTTTATCTGCTTTCTTTTTCTCGTGTGGTGTTTGTTCCTCAATGAAGGCTGTATGATTTCTACCTAATAAATCTTGGATAAGATTTAGACAAACTGTATGATTAAGACAAATTGTATGATTTCTACCCCACCTATTCTCTTTGTCTTGATCATTTGTTTTTGTGACGTATTTTATTCAAAGCTAAACAAATGATTGTATCGGAGAGAGTAATAATTATTACTTCCGTCAATATTCACATGATAGTTCATTTAGGGTTTGCTTGCCCTGCCATTTTGTTTGACGAGTAGGAATGCTGGTTTTATCTCAGTCTGTGATGCAATTCCGTCAACGAAAACTTACCTTCTAATCGAGGGGTAAGGCAGCATGAGAACAGCATATGTAAGTGTAAAAGGTTAAGTTGAAGACCGTATATTTTTCGACTGTGGAAGAAGGCAATTGGGAATGTAAATCTTAATTTTGTGAAATGTTCCGTAATTCTGTCATGTTTGTATTTGAGGACAGCTTACATTAGATTGGTCGGTTGGTACGAACATAGTTTGCATTAGCTAATCTATATTGTCGAAGATAGGTAATTTACTTGACTATACTCCTTTTCCACTCAAACGATCTTTCTTACACCCCGACTGTAAAGATAAAGTTGCTATATCGGGTAATGAGGTGTTACTTATATAAACTGGGGGAGAGCCTTAGCTAGATAAGGTGAAGTCAGATTAAACATTTTGTAGGGTAATATCTTCGTTTGAATGTCGGAGAATATGTTGAATGTTCTGTAATGTGTGTGTCATATAGAGGCTGGCTTGATGCAGTAAAACAGGCAAAGAGGTACAGTATTAAAAACAGGACACCGTAACAGTTAACAAATTCTGATGGCTGGAATCGCTTGATTTAACCTATGATTTTTGTAACTTGTGCTGTCTAAATATATATGCAGCGATGTACATCAGTACAACAACGATGCAGCATAATGTGGAGTATGAAATATAGGTCAGTTCAATTTTAGATCATACTTCACTGCTCCAATTAATCGCTTTTGTTTTTTTTGGTAAGTGTCGATTTGATAGCCGTGATAAAATGTACGCAAGTATAAGGCTTGTAACTATATCAGCATCAATTTCAATATCAATATCAACCATAAGACAAAACCAAAGGGGAATTCATGTCTAATTTGTTTCAGCAAATACCAGAGAAATCAGGTTCTAACAGTGACAAACAGTACTTGACACAGTTGACAGCATCCAACGATATCATGTAGGTATCGGACTATCGGGCCTAATATTTTGGCCGTTTTGGGGGCGATACTTTGAGAATTAACAGCTACATAAAGACATACAGTAAAGTTTAAAGCATCCAAATTTATTCTAATGTAACTAGCAAATTGCAGTTAAGACACTGCCAAATTTGCAATGGAAAGGACTTACCATTATTAGACTTTGACACGATCGTTTATTCGATTTTGATCTAAAAGGTGGTGAGACTCTCAACATACTTATATCCTTCGACGGTCTTATCATCGCAATCAACTCCGCTTGTCAAATGATCAGTATCTTGCTTATTAGGATCAATTAATCTGAGTTGTCCTGAATGCTGCACCAAATACTTACCATTCTCAGTGAAAACAACAGGTGTGAATTCGCCATCAATAGAGAAGAGCTTCGACCAAGTTTTCGGACCGCCTTGTTGCTTCAACACCCAGACATCGAAAACAAGATTATGGTCATGGTATTTGCTGCAGCACAATGACAAACACCCTTTCAATTTAAACATATGGTCCACCTTGCTGTAGTTACGTAGCCACGGAATTCGCTGAACCTTGTTCATTTGGTCATTTACCAAGTTAAAACCAATGATACCAACCAAGACCCTGGTGTTCTTTTTTTTGAAAGGCCAGTACATGGTATCATCATCCATAGACACAGCACGGGAATCAGACAATGAAAGCGCGTAGTACCTCCCGTCTAAGTATTTCAGCCTTCTCCATGTCCTAGTATTCAGCGAGAACAAGTAAAAGTAACCAAATCCATAGTGTTTCTGGCTGTGATACATAGCAAGAATCTTATAATCATCGCTAGATGAATCATAACCGAATCCAAACGCTTCAAGGGACATATGAAAAGTAGGAAATTCGTCAATGGTTGGGGTGGTTGGGGTATAGTGCGGGATCGTCTTATGGCGACTGGCAGCAGGGTTCCAAAGAGAGAAAGAATTTAACATCCTAACATACCAACACACGAGCCCATTGCAAGTACCTACTAGTCTTCTTAGATAAGCCGATTTTTCAGTAGTAAATTTGATGTCTGGTTGTACCAAATCACTCACTATTTTCTTGGATTCATCATAAGATAGCAAGAATATCTTGCGATCAATATTACAGAGTTGAAACAGAAGAAATTTTGGGGTGGAAGACAAGAAATGTAAACGGGTTTTCCGAAATGCAGGGGAGGAAATTAAAGAAAACCAGGTTTTGCATACGGTTTTGAAGCGAACCAGGGATTTTACAGGAAGTCTTGGCAAAATTTTATTAAAAATTACATCGTCAGAGATGATTCTAACTTCGTCATTTGTATTCCCACTACCCAATTTAGCATTCTTCATGTCGGAAATGGAAATTAATCAAGAAAACGAACTAATTTTTAGGGGTTTTGTAAAGATTTAATTGAAAAAGAAAAAGAAAAGGAAAATGAAAAAGAAAAAGAAAGCTGAAATGTAGAAGAATGTAGAAATGGAAAGAGACAGGAATTAATCCTCCATGGTTGAAGTTTATGAAAGCTTGAAATATTGAGTAAAAATGTTTAACTGATTTAATGAAAGGGAATTTTAGAGAGAGAAAGGTGTAAATAAAAGAATCACATGAATTATATTATATGGACTTATATACAAGAAGAAGTTAACTAACTACAACAGAATTAGTTAAACTCTAACTAACTTCTAACAACCTTTATTGACTTCTTGTTGATTTTCTTTTTTCTAACTAGTTATGTTATAACAAGTGACATGTTATTTGGACATGTAAATGACCGTCTATAGTACATCACGACTGATTAAGGTCATCATTATAGGCGGTGATCATGATCTAGGTTTGGGTTTGGGTTTGGGTTTAAGTCGAGTTAACATATTAATTGTTTCTTGAATTGATAGGTGATAGAGTGGATGGAAAACATATGCCCCGTGAAGACCATAGGACCATGTATCCCCTCCAGGTACTTAGACATTCGGATCCCGTATGACATGGACTATGGACTTAGCCTTTTTGAGCCCGAAACCAATGCTTGCATACAATGGCTCAATGCAAGGGAGTGTGGCTCGGTTGTTTATGTATCAATGGGCAGCATAGCGTCTTTAAAACCCGGTCAAATGAATGAAATTGCATCGGCATTGTCAAGTTGTAAAAGGTTCTTTGACTTCTTTCTATGGGTTGTTAGGACATCGGAAGAGAACAAACTCCCAGTGAATTTCAAGGAAGAGACATCGGAAAAAGGTTTAATTGTCAATTGGTGTCCGCAATTAGAGGTTTTGGCTCATGAGGCTATAGGTTGTTTTGTAACACATTGTGGGTGGAACTCGACATTAGAATCTGTCAGCTTGGGTGTGCCTATGGTGGGATTTCCACAATCTTCGGACCAATTCACTAATGCCAAATGTATTGAGGATTTTTGGGGAATCGGAGTCAGAGTGAAGGCTAACGAGGATGGAATTTTGACAAAGGCGGAAATTGAAATGTGTATTCATGAAGTTATGGAAGGTGAAACTGATAAAAAGATGAGAGAAAATGCCAATAAGTGGAAGCAACTTGCTGTTGAAGGTCATACTTCAGCAAAGAATATTGAAGAGTTCGTTAGCAAGTTATTACTAGGTCTGTAACTTAAATATCATTACATAAATAAAAGACGGGTCTCGAATTGCTGATGTGGCAGCATGAGAATTGAGGAATATCAATTTGAGCTCTCTCATTAAATGGGCAAAATTTAGCATTTTACCCCCTACTGTATCTTTAGATTTTCATCTGAATAAGCCTTGTTTTGTTGGTTTTGTGCTTTATTTACGTGTATGCGCGCGCCTTCATACTGTAGTTTGGTTGCAGGCTGTTTGTTTATTTTTTTATTTTATATCGATATGACGATATCAACATATTTATGTGGTTTACCATGGATGAATTAGTCTTCAGTAAATGGTGGAATAAAGATTGGTGAAATCTTTGGTTAACCGACATATATCTCACAGATCATGACATGTTTTTAGTTGATTAGAAGGAATGCAGCTTTTCTGTGGTGTGCTGCATTAGGTATAGTCATGTCTTCAGTTGAGAAGAACTAACCTCGTTTTAGTGGGATGACGCAGCATACATTCAACCCGCTCTTTCATGGCAGGATCCTTTGAAATGAAGGGGCATGGTGTTGTCGGCAATTCAGCATCGGTATACCTTCTCTTCAGATTAAACATTGTGTATGCTAGTATCGTTGTTTGAAAGTCGGAGAATATGTCAGAAATGTTTTACAATGTGTTTATGACTTAGAGTCTTAGAGGCTGGCCTGCTGCAATAAAACAGCTCATGGAAAGGCAATATTAGTAAAACCGACACCTTAAAAAGCTTCAGTTCTGATCGGCTAGAGAAAATAGCCGAATTGGAATGTACTCATAATTTAATTCATCCTGGTTTGTGTAAAAATGTTCAGTTTTCTGGAACATTAACATTTGCAGGTATTTTCGCTTGCCTTGATGGATACATGATCATCAATTCATCGCAATGAAGCAAACAAAAGCGTGTATTATATTATCCAGCTGAAAACTAAATACAGCGACAGATTCATCCAAGGAAAGAATGGCAACGACAAGTGAGAAACTCCATTACAAGTGTTCTTGCTGGTGCAACACACTCAACTGGAAACATAAAACCGTCTCATTCTGAAATCTGAAGTATTGTCTCGAAAATAATAAACTACATTTCTATACAAAATCTATGTTGCCAGTTTTAAAAGACACTCTACCGATAACATAAAACCGTCTCATGGTGAAGTGATTTCTCTCAAAATCATAACAACATTACAACATGATCCGAATAATCAAAAATTTTGTTAGCGGAAAAACATACTAATGTTCATGATTTAATAACGGAAAAATCGACTTCATAAAATCAACACAACACAACTTTTTAGACCAGAAATTAACAACACTTCATTGCATGTCATTCCATTGATAAACCGCTTTACAACACCAACTAAAACCCGATTAACCAACTAATTCAAACAACATTAATGAAAACAAACTAATTAAAACCCGATTAAGCGACTAATTAAGCTCTCTCACCCCTAATCCTCCTAGCAAGCTGAATATCCTTAGGCATAATAGTAACCCTCTTAGCATGAATAGCACACAAATTAGTATCCTCAAACAACCCAACCAAATACGCCTCAGCCGCTTCCTGGAGCGCAGCAACAGCCGAACTCTGAAACCGTAAATCAGTCTTAAAATCCTGAGCAATCTCTCTTACCAGCCTCTGAAACGGGAGCTTCCTGATCAACAACTCGGTACTCTTCTGGTACTTCCTGATTTCCCTTAACGCCACAGTTCCGGGTCTGAACCTGTGAGGCTTCTTCACTCCTCCGGTTGCTGGTGCTGATTTTCGGGCTGCTTTGGTTGCCAGTTGCTTTCTTGGGGCTTTTCCTCCGGTTGATTTTCGGGCAGTTTGCTTGGTTCGAGCCATTTTGATTAAAAATACAAATTATAGAATAAGACGGTTTTTTTGCTTAGTGTTTTGGTTGGAGTTGATTTTGGTGTGAAATGATTGTGGGATGAGTTAGGGTTTTATAATGTGGGATTTGGGGGAAATGGAGAAAGCGGGAAGATTTGAAATTTTGTGTGTTTTTTGGGGAAAAAAGAAAGAGGATGGTGAGAGCCGTTAGATGAGGATTTAATCGACGGTTGATGTTTTATTTTGAGGGTTTGACACGGATTGCGATCCGAACATGCGTTGCCACTTTGGCGCTTAGTTTTCGAAGAAATTCAAACGAGAATAGTTGTTTGGTCTCAATTAATTTGAATATTGATGAGAGAAATATTGAAATAGGACGCCAATTCGCCAAAGACGCTCCAAACTAATTTGACTTGGGATGTGCTCATGTGCCTTAGACCAAAAACTCTTACCTAGATAACTTAATTTTAACTAGTATAGAGCTCGTGTAATGCACGGTATATGTATAGACTATAGTTACTTTTTAGTGTATTATACTCGTACATAAAAGATTTTAAATGGATACAATAAATTTCCGGATTGTAAAACATCGACGACGTTTTAGTAAACATCGACGACGTTTTTCATAAAAAAGACGATACTTGCCCTTTTCCTTTATCTCTCTAAACACATTCTCTCCCAAATTCATCAAAACCCACTAAATTAAAACACTCATCCTCTCCCACCAAGGCCACCGCCAGCCCACCGCCACCACTGCCACCACTGCCGCCGTCCCGCCCCCTGCCGGCCCCCCTTGCCGTCTTCCCGCCGCACGACCGCCGTCCACCGGTATGTATTTCTTCTCTTTTTTTTTTTTTTTTTGTAGATCTACTTATATTGTTCTTGTATTTGTGTTTACTATGTTTAAATTTGTTTGTTGTTAGTTTTTGTATTAATTAAAGTTGTAGTTATTTGGTTGTTGTTGTAATTAGTTGTTGTAATTTGTTTTGTCTTAGTTTTTAATTATTTCATAATATGTTTGTTTTTGTTCTTGTTAGATTTGTTGTAAAATCAATTTGGTAGTAATTTGTTGTTAGTAATTTGTTGTTAGTAATTTGTTGTTTGTAATTTGTTGTTAGTAATTTGTATGAGAAATATGTATAAAGATAGAATTAATCGGTTTTATTTTCGAGTTTTTCATCCCGATATGATGAAATTTGGAGGAAAAAAAATTTTCCCCCATGGTTGGACAACCAAATCACACGTCCAACCATGGGGGAAAAAAAATTTTCCCCATTCCACCATGGTGGGACGTGTGGTTTGGTTGTCCTACCATGGTGGGATTAAATTTCTGGAAATCCACCATGGCTGGACAACCAGATCACACGTCCCACCATGGTGGAAATTCCAGAATTTTCATCCCACCATGGTGGGACGTGTGATCTAGTTGTCCAGCCATGGTGGGATTTCCAGAATTTAAATCCTACCATGGTTTGAATTTTTTGATTAAAAGTCCGTCCATGGTTAACCCAATTTTTTTTTTTTAGTTTGTTAATTAAGTTGATTAATTTAATTATTTCGATGCTAATATGTTTTTGGAATATTATTAACGCTTATTTGCATGTTTTAATTGTGTAAATGCAGATGGGTGATCGAGGAAAGAGCGTTATGGTTCCCGAAGATCGTACGGTGAACCGTAGAGTCACGGCTTCAAAGCGTCGTATTGTTTTTCGGTGTAGTAGATCTAATCCCGTTAGTAGCGGTATTTCTGACATGGAGAGGTCGGAGGAGGTAGGAGGTAGTGTTCCTGAGATTGTTCATGGTCACGAGGAAGCGGAAGATGATATTGTTGACGAGGGTTTGGTGGACACCGAGTCTGAGGGCGAGGAGGATATTGTTCAGCGGTCCGTACCTTTATCGAGATTGGAGGTACCGTTGTCTCAGAGGTTAGCTCGGGACTCCTTTGGTCGCTATTCTAGGTTGGATGATGGTTCGCAGAGGGAGCCGCGGAAGAAGCCGCGCAGCGATAGTGATTGGCTCCTTAGAGACCCAGTTTCTGGTGGGCCCCGTAACATATCGGTGTTACGCAGTTTTGGGGGGCATGTGGCATATAGTAGTTGGATTGAGACCGAGGAGGCTAGGTCCTTTATTAAGTGTTACGAGAGGCTGAGTTATGTGGATGGGTTAGGGAGCATGGAGGTGCCGGTTGATGTTGTTAGGAGGTTTCAGCTGACTGGGTTGACTGGGTTGACGATGTGCTGCACGACAGCTTTGGATGAGAACCTTCTTAGTGCTTTCATAGAGAGGTGGCAGCCGGATACCAACACTTTTCATATGCCTTTCGGGGAGATCACTATTACTCTTCACGATGTGGAGGAGATTCTTGGGATCCGGCCTACTGGTACGAGGGTGTTTGTTCGAGGTACCTCCGTTGCCGGTTCTTCGAGGGAGGAGGCGGGGTTGAAGAGGGCCGTGGCAGGTTTTTTTGGCAAACCTCCCGGAGAGGTGGCACCACCGTTATATAAGGGTGGTGGCTTGTTGGTGTCAGCTTTGAGGGCTCATATCAAGGAAGGGACTGAGCATGACTCCCTACGTGCTTATTTGATATTGTTGTTGGGACAGACTTTGTTTGTGGACAAGTCTGGTGATAGGGTGTCAGCTCAGTTGTTACCCTTACTTGATGATCTGGAGCAGGTTGGAGAGTATGCTTGGGGTGCCGCTTGTTTGGCATATCTGTACCGGCAGCTAGGCATGGCATCGCGACGGGAGGCTCGCGGTGTTAGTGGGTGTCTGCCCTTATTGCAGGCATGGATTTACGAGTACTTCCCCCAGTGTCGGCCACACGGGGGAGATTATTTGGAGGGCAGGCCACGGGTGGATGCTTGGAGGCACGTTCCTCGGTTTAAGGGCGACATTGACCATTTTCAGATGTGGCGTGTTAGGTTGGACGGGTTTACCAGGGAGCAGGTTAGATGGACGCCTTATTGGACGCGTATGCCGAGTTCTGCGAGATATTCTCGCTATTCCGGCTATATTCGATATCAGTCCATTGTTGAGCCGTACCAGCCTGATCGTTGTATGCGCCAGTTTGGGTACATTCAGACTATCCCGATGCCTATGCCTATCCCATGTACCGAGTACCGTCCAGCAAAGAACGGTTATAATGTGGAGTTTGGTCGGGAGCCCGATACGATGTGGGGCCACGAGACTTCCTTGGTGAACTTCAAGAGTCGGTCTCGACGAGCTACGATGCCTTTCGAGGTATCTCGAGACTATGAGAGATGGTACGATGATATTTCTCACCGATTCTATTTTCCACCATCGGACCGTCTTCATTTTATGCGTCCACCTTTCCACGCTGAGCCAGAGGTAGCCGTTGCACTTAGTAGGCAGTTCTCAGAAGTCTATCGTTTACCTACTCCGGAGATGCAGCAGCAGCAGTTGGATATTTTGTTTAGTCAGATGAGCATGTACTACGATACCCATGATCAGGGTAACTAGTACCGGATATTTATGTATTGTATTTGTTTTCTTCGGTTTTTATGTAGTATTGACTTAACTTTTATTTAATTAGTTATTTGTTTTTATTGGTTTGTTGATTTATTTACTTTTATTTATATTATTGTTGTATTGGCCACAACATGAAAACCCTAAAATTTTGTCTATTTAAACCCTTTACCCAACAATTTATTTCCACACAACTCACTATCTTCTCTCTACTCTTAAAATATATTACTCCTCTTATACTACACTTTAATCATGGTGATGACTAACATTCAATTAGTGAATTATTATCAAAATAAAATTAACGAGATAGTTAACGAGTTTCCCTTACTATTCGACCGCCTTATGATTGTTTTGAATAATCATGTACTTAATAATTTCATTAGTCGTCACAATCCTCCCCTATCTTCGCTTCAACTAATGCATGGACCTATTTACGGTCTGAACAACCCTTCCATTCACCCTAGGAACGTAACAGAAGGTATGGTTACTTTTAATCCATTGTCTAATTTTTCCTTTCAAAAAAATTGCAAAAATTATTATGAAGTTTTGTTTTTGTATTTTCAGAAACTGTCATCTTGAAGCGATGTGAGTGGGAGAAAGTGAAGTTGGAGATAGTTGAACTGTTTAAGAGGTGTTTGACAGTTATCCCATATAGGACTTATGTCAGCTTTATTCGAGTACTTTATTAATAAATATCAACTTTATTCGAGTATTGTCAACGTCAACTATATTTAACCAAAAATTAACGTAAATTTAAAAAAACAAACATTACATAAATATTCATCAAAAGTACAATTACATTTTGACTCCATTAATAAAGTGCTTAACCGAAACTCAATTTCCGTGCAACTTCTTCATCGGTGCTTTCATTTCTACGTCTCCGACTTCTTCCCGTGGCGGATCCGATGCAAGCGTTCCAGTTCTCGATATTTCTCTGGTACAAAGTTTCGAGATGACTGACACTTTCGTGTCTATAAGTCCGCCAAGCGGGAGCTAGTGGTGGCATGGCAACATCATCTTGCGGCCCTCTTGAATGCAACCGCATCCAATGATTGTGGTAGTTTACAATCCACATAACACCAAAGGGTTTTTGACCTGGAACCAAAGCCCTAAGTGGTAAAATTGTCTCACAACTACCACCCCAAATTTTCTCACCATTGTCGCGACGGAAATGACCGATAACACATATAGTCCAGTTGAAGGTGGTTGCAAACACAAGTAAGTGGTCGGAACACATCCAATGCTCCGTACCGCATGGGATCTCAAGATAGAACTCGGCACGCCTCAATGTAATCTCAAAGCCTGTCAAACCAGTCGTAGAGGATGGATGAGTACCGAACAGGTTCTTATAGACGTCGTCGCTCCTAATCTCTCGGGCACACCACATCCTCATCTGAAGGTAGTCGCCCTCTTGCCCCCGTTGGGCATGTGATATAACCCGGTAACCACAGTGACCATCGTCACCGACATCTACCCAACCATCGAACTGGCCCCAAAGCACCTCCGGTACCCCGTATCGTTTAGACCAAGTTGAGAAAAGGCCAACGGTGTAGTTTCTTTCTAACGGAGCGTTTGGTGGTCCTGGAGGAAAGTCCCCAAATAAGTGAGTACGAGCAGTAGATCCATCGGTGCTAGGTGTCCCATATTTCCTTTGACTATGCTCGAAAGACGACTTGTTCCTAGTCGTGGATTTTTTTGGACGACCTTTCGGGTTCTCATTAATAGGAGGTGGCAAAACGTCCTCGTCCTCCGGATGTAAGGCGTCACGCATCTTCTCGGCTACCAACCTACGACGAACCGGGTCACTGTTTCTAGCTTCCACTACTAACCCATCAAACTCATCATCATCGGTTCTCGGCATTTGATCAACACTATCAAATACCAAGGTCTTCCAAAAAACATGAACATCATCAACATGGACCCTCCTACCTCTCCTACTCAAATAAACCAATTTGCATGCACAAGGTAGGCCATGAGTTGTCTCAAGCACATGTCCACATCCCTCCTCTAACCCAACACCAAGACCAAGCCCTCTCTGAAGCTCCTCCTCCATTATTCCTATTGCCTTCGTCGACACGACCCCTAGCAACAATGAGAACAAACGACTAGTTATACGAGGCCGACTCCTTGAATCCTCAAGTGACTTTCTAATCTCCGAGTGTTGACTATCAAGCATGTCATTCATCTTCGACCACATACTATCAAGTGTCAAATTTGCACTTTTCAACCATGACTTAAGTAGAGAATGAGCCGACTCGACACGGGAAGTAGACGTGTTACCGAAATGTAGTACATCGTTTGTATAACATCGCACAAACTTCTCCTTGTGCATCGCCCAAGTGCTCAAAACATATCTCCCTAAGGGACCCCACTTTACACGAAAAGACTCCAATGCTTTTTCATACTCTTCCACGGTTAATGCATCAATAACCCGTACCCAACCCGCTTCTGGATTATAGTAGACAAGATCTCTATACCACTCGGTTTTGTAGATGTTCAGGGTTTTGGCATTGATGGCGCGGTTCACGTGCCACCGACACAAGAAATGACTAGAACCGGGAAACACCTCCCTAAGAGCGGCGATCAAACCCAACTCCCGGTCGGTGACGAAGACGGTAGGGGAAACAAAGACAGGTGCAAGAATGTCCGACAACCGCCTCAAAATCCACGTGTAGGAATCCTCGGACTCCGTACAAACAAGTGCACAACCAATTAGGAACGAATTCCCGGTCGGGGTAACACCAACAATCTCAACCAGTGGATTCTTATAGGTGTTTGTCTTGTAAGTAGAATCAATGAGCACAACATAATGATAGGCTCGGAAAAGCTGCACGGCTACGGGATGTGCCATGAATATATGAGAGATCTGTCGTGTCTCCGGATCACTCAAATGCCACATCAAATAATGTGCTTCTACCGCAAGAGCAAACATTTGTTGAGCCGTGTTCCTTCCACCCCTAAATTCCCGCCTCAGTTTCTTCGTCTCGTTATATATTTGATTATTTGACGGTTGAGGTTTAGCCGGCGTTCTTTGGTGAAGAGCGTTCTTGATGTCTTTTGGAAGCACACCGGCCTTAACCTGTTGTCTCACATACGCTTTCTCCTCGTCATCCAAAGCCGCAAAATGACGATCACCATCCTTGTAAACCACTTCATCGTGATTGTGAAACCCTTTACCCTCGGCGGTGATTATGTTCCAAACTGCACCGCTATCGTCACCTTGCCGAGGGTAGTTCTGCACGGCTCGGATACGGAAAGTGCATCCACACTTATTCGACCCACGACGCTTCTCAGGATTATCAATTGGAGGAGGTCTACCATACCTTGAACATCGAAAGTAAGATGCCAACAACCCGTCTTTTCTTCTGTTTTTTGCCCCATTATTTGCTTTAACCAAAGCAAAACCATGATCCATTGCAATCCTACTCGCCCAATTAAAGGCATCATCGCGGGTAACAAAACCTAACGTCGTTTCAAAAAACGGATTGTAATCGGTGTTATTATTCCCAAATTCCTCAAACGAGTCCTGTTCAATGCAAATACGTCGCTAATTAGACATTAAATAATTAATATATATTAGTAAAACATGATCTACATACGTAAAATGTTATTAATCATGACTATAAAAAAACGATATCATCTCACCATGGTTAGATGAAGAACTGGATGTCATAAACCATGGTCAAACCTCCATTTCACAAGTCTGACCATGGTGGGACTTGTGAACTGGAGGTCTGACCATGGTCAGACATCCATTTCACACGTCCCACCATGGTCAGACGTGTGAAATGGAGGTCTGACCATGGCCAGACATCCATTTCACACGTCTGACCATGGTGGGACGTGTGAAATGGATGTCTGACCATGGTCAGACCTCCATTTCACACGTCCCACCATGGTCAGACGTGTGAAATGGATGTCTGGCCATGGTCCATGACATCCAGTTCTTCATCTAACCATGATATTTTTTCCTAATTATTTTTTAAAAACCGCAATTGAATTTTAACTAACTAAGACGTTACGTAAATCAATTAAGTTAGATAAGTATAAACAAACAATTACCGGATTCCGGGAAAAAAAAATTTAACAAACGTAAAATTTGATTAATATGTGAACATACCGAAGAGTGTTCGTCCCCCATGATAAGCGATTTAAGAAAATTGTTGTTGTTGGATTTAGTCAAATTGTTGTTCTTGTACGATTTTAATTGTTTTAGTTGAATTTAGTTGTTTTGATTTTTAAAGAATTAGAGAAGAGAGAGATAAGAGAGATAGAGAGTATAATTCATTAAGGGCATTATCGTCTTTTTTATGAAAAACGTCGTCGATGTTTCCTAAAACGTCGTCGATGTTTACCAGGCGCCATAAATTTTTCAGATTTTTTTATCTTTAGTTACATTTTGATTTGAGAACAATAATTAAAGCGAAAAACTAATCAAATAATTAATTTGATATTATAATGAAAACAAATTTTTTTTACCATTTACCATGAAGACGGATTGTCGGATTGTATTAATTTATAGTTTTTCGAATTAGTTTAACTATGTTTTTGGTTATGAGGTTATTAATAACAGTTTATAATTTGTTTTATACGGAGTATAGAGTTTATAGTTTAGTAAAAATATTATAGTTTAATGAAAAGATTATAATTTTAGTTTAATGAAAACTTTATAATTTAATGAAGATATTAGTATATCTTAGTAAAAAGATTTATATTATGATGAGAACACATTAACACTTCATTTTGTATCCTTATTTAGTATGTGCATTTTGGAAAGTTTATTATTGGATAGACTTATTCTTTTAGTATTATGAATATTTTGATACATTTCTATATTAAATAATCTTGTGTCTTATTTTATATTTAAATTAAATAAATGCGGGTTCTTTATTTGATGAGTTTTTGTAGTATTTCTTTTTGCTGCGACATCGGACACAAAGTGAAGGCCAAGATCCGGCTCGAACAAATGAACCCTCTTTTTTACCTATCTCCAGTGTATTAAGAATTTAAGATCAAACAAGGTACAACTTGAGCCTAATATGTGTGAAAATACACTTGTGCCCTTGTGGGTGTAAAACAAGAGGTCGGGAGTAAGTCAAGAGCGGTCAGTGTATCCATACATCCCTCTGACCCAGATTTTTGTTATTTCTTTATTTTGACCCCTTTTATTTATATTTATATTTTTTAGACCTTTAATATTGTAATACACTTAACTCGACCGAGTAATAACATAGGTATTACAAATATAAATAGATAAACCCTCATTTGTGAATGAAGGGGGTCATATTAGTAGAGGGAAAAGTTTAATGATATTGATTTTTAGGTATTGGACCTTCAACTATTGTTTATCTTTCTCTAATTATTCTTTATAATCTTATTCTTTTTTTTCATCTAACTAGTGGTAATTTCTATTTCTCTCTTAATTTTCTTGTATTATTTTGGTAATTTCGTTTATTTAGTTTATTTTCATGTTGTTTTTGAATATCCAGTGTTAAAGTTTTGATTTTTAAACTTGATCTATATTCAATCTTAGTTTAACTAGTCTCTCGCCATATATAAGTTACTCGTTCAATATCTAGTTATTAAAATCAACTTCACATAAATAACGATGAATGTTAAAATGTCAACCTTTACAGTTTATTTAGGCTTTATCACTATGGGTAATGAGTAATCTCTTGCTTGATAAAATTAGGATAAATATGTGGACCGTAGACCGGACTTAATAAAACATGGTCTCATTTGATCTGGACCAAATGGTCCGGTCCGATATAATATTTAGTTTCAACCACTGAGTGAACACCCCAATCTATAACCCAATACAAAGTACTAAAGACTTTATCCGATGATAAACCTCTTAGTCCTTGAATTGAATTAATCTCACTATTTTCCTAGCTTAATCATATCGCTTGCATTGAGTACTGGTTATACTTATTGCATTTAGTTGTTACTAGTTAAAACCGAACCAACTCTTTTACATGACTTAGCTAAACATCTCGTTAAAATCGACCAGTAATCGCAAGGCTCCTTTGTGAAACCAGACCCTCAAGGCTCAAGTGCTGCAAATACTGTTGTCATTGTTGTTAAACTCCCGATATGTATCGTAGGATATTACGATTCTACGATCCAAAAAGTGGTGGATGATCCCGATACTAGGCAGGACCCTAATTTTGTAGGATCTTACGATTCAAGTTGTCTCAATTTTTTTAAGGTAGAGTCTTAACTTGATCCTACGATTATACGACCCGATTCTACATTATTAACATTTCAATTTTTTTCCAGTTACAAAGATTTTACATACGACTCTTAAGCTTGAAAATTACTATAAACGGGAATAATTTGTAAGCACATGCTAAGATAATAGTGTATTGAGATTTCAACACGATATTTAACATATTATGATAGCACAATTATGTATTTTAGTTCATTTGTAGGATCTCATGATTCTACGATCCGATTCTACCGATTCAATTCTAGAACCCTCATCGATTCAATAATGTAGGATCCCAATCCTAACAACATTGACTGCTTTACACTTGCGGTTATTTTTAATTCTTATTAGTAGATGTTGTTAGTGTGGCTTTGAATACTTTTTTTTTTTAGTGAGTGACATTCATGTTTTAGTAATAATAATATATGGAGTAAACAATTTTAAAAACAAAATATGCATATCAAAATAGCAAAAAGTCAAGACAAAGTCATTAAAATATCAGTAGGTCTTGCTTGTGACGGGTCGGATCTTGCGACGGGTATTTTGTGAGAGGAAATGGGTAGAGGGGACAAGGTGGGCACCCCCCAAGTGCTTCTCCACTCACCCTTAATGGGTATTTTGTGAAAGAATATGGTATTCGTCTTAAGTAATACTCCCTCCTATTCTGAGCAATGTTCCCCCTTTCCATTTTCGTCTATTCACAATACCTTCCCCTTTCATTTTTTGGTAAACTTTTATACTTATTTTAATCACATTATCCCACTACAATACCCCACAATACCCATATTTTATCTTATTTTAATCACCTTATCCCACAACAATAATTATTTTAATCACTTCACTCCACAATAATACCCCAGAATACATTCCCTCTCTTCAATCACCTTACCCCCACTACATTACTTTTGCTTATTTAATTCAAAACTTTAAAATTTGTGCCAAATAAAAAGAGGAACAATGCTCAGAATAGGAGGGAGTATTTTCTTTGTTTCCTTTTATATGTCATTATCACTTATCGAGACGCCATTTCTCCCCTCTACAATTACGTATATTGGTTTAAAAGTTATTTTCATATAAAATTTTATGGTGTAATTTTTATAATTTTTTGGACTAATATATTTTTGTAAAAAATAAATTTAAATATTTATTTTAAAAAAAGACATATAAAAAGAAACAGAGGTAGTAAGGATTAAAAAATCAAGGTAACGAAAGGTTGTCATGAATGTAGTATTTGAAATCAAGAAATTGAAGCTTAAGAAAGTGGTTATAAAGAACCTTGGAAAACAATAAAATGGAGTCTAAAAAAAGTGGTCATTAACAAACTCGAACCTGCCACCTTCACAAATGCATGGTACATGTAGGAGACTAATTAAACCACTAAACCAACCCGACTTCAATAAAATTTGTTATTGCTCCGTTAGTCCGAGAAGTTGGGGGCCGTGTGCGACCGCACATGCTAAAAGTCGGCCTTAACATATTTGAAAGAGATGAATATTGCACGGTCTAACAAATTATACCTAACGATCTCCAAAACTTAAACGTAGACCTCCAAATGAGAAGAGTGTCGTTTTTGTCATCCATTTCTTTTGAGGAAACGAAAAGAAATCATTTTACAATTTTTCATGTGTCTTTACTCTTTATCGCAATATAACAAGCAAATTTTGTCACAAGACGTTATTGACAATCTAACATGTTACATCCATAGATAGGAGTATGTAACAAAGTAGAACTCTTCATTCTTTAACTAACTCCACTATATTTCCATCACAAAAAAGCTTCACAAACTATTTACCAATTATATCAAAGTATCAAACAAATACATGTCTACATAAAAATGGTGATGGAAAACCATCAAGGTATCCATGGAAGAACAATTACAAGAGGAGCTCATGTCCTAGTTTTACCATATGCCCTTCAAGGCCATATAAACCCGATTCTACAATTCGCGAAACGGTTGGCTTTTAAAGGCCTTAAGGTTACTATACTTGTACCCTCAAGCATTTCTCATCAAACATCCCTTCAATATAAACATGACCAATCTTTCGACATCGAGTTTATAGGGATTTTCGATGGTTATGACGAAGAACCCGATAAGAGTGATGTCGATGCTTATCTCGGTCGACTGAGGAAGTCGATTTCTCAAAGTTTGTCTGAATTGCTTGAGCACTTTCAGAAAAATAACCAAGAACTTAACCCTACACCTAAAATGGTAATATATGATTCACTTATGCCTTGGGTTTTGGACGTGGTTAAAAAAAGTGGACTTGAAGGAGCTCCTTTTTTCACTCAATCTTGTGTGGTGAATTCCATTTATTACCATGTTAATCAAGGGGAGTTGAAGATTCCGATAACCGGGTCGAATCTTGTGTCTCTACCTGCTATAAAGACGTTGTTGAAGGTTGATGATTTACCTAGCTTTGTAACTTCTGAAGGGCAATTATACCCTGTTGTGGTTCGGAATATGGTGTTTGATCAATTTTCGAATGTCAAAGAAGCAGCTTGTTTGTTTGTCAATACTTTGGACAAGCTTGAGATTGAGGTACACCATTTTAACCTGTTAATGTCAAGATTCCGATAACTCGTTTAGAAGTATTTGACATGGGTATGTGTCCAAGTGTCAGACTTGATCATTTTAACGAAAAATATGTATATTGTGGCTTAAAATGAGATGTTAAAGTGTCATGTTCTTATCCAAGTGTCAAGTGTTGAACACATGTACGAGGGAGAATTAGAAGACTCGGAGTAACATTACATATAATACCAAAAAAAGTGACATGCTATTTGGATATGTAACTTATAAGTGACATGCGTAATATTGTCTATGGTAGATAGCAACTAAGTAAATATAGGCCGTAGGCGGGTGATCATGATCTGTGTTTGAGTCTCGTTAACATGACTCGGCGATCATACAATGGCGCAAAACACTTACCATGCTCCAGCCTCCATGCGTGATTTAGTTGCTCCCATGAGAAAGATTAATAAAGTAGGGAAAGAGTGAAAAATCATTGCCAATCTGGCTACGACACTTATTATATTAGGATGAAATAATCTCCTAATGAACAAACCTTTTATAATCTTATACTCTGTATTAGTTAACACCTTAACCTAAACATTATATTTTATTGTTTCTCGAATTAATAGGTAATAGAGTGGATGGAAAATATATGTCCGGTGAAGACCATAGGGCCATGTATCCCCTCCAAGTACTTGGACAATCGGATCCCGGATGACATGGATTATGGCCTTAGTCTTTTTGAGCCCGAAACCAATGTTTGCATACAATGGCTCAATGCAAGGGAGAGTGGCTCGGTTGTTTATGTATCAATGGGTAGCATGGCGTCTTTACAAGCCGATCAAATGAAAGAAATTGCAATGGCATTGTCGAGATGTAATAAATTCTTTCTATGGGTTGTTAGGACATCGGAGGAGAACAAACTCCCATTGAACTTCAAAGAAGAGACGCCAGAAAAAGGTTTAATTGTCAATTGGTGTCCGCAATTAGAGGTATTGGCTCATCAGGCAATAGGTTGTTTCGTAACACATTGTGGATGGAACTCGACATTAGAAGCCATAAGCTTGGGTGTGCCTATGGTCGGACTTCCACAATGGTCGGACCAATTCACTAATGCCAAATGTATCGAGGATTTTTGGAGAATCGGAGTTAGAGTGAAGGCTAATGAAGATGGATTAGTGACAAATGAGGCAATTGAAATGTGTATTCATGAAGTTATGGAAGGTGAAAGTGCTAAAGAGATGAGAGAAAGTGCTAATAAGTGGAAGCAACTTGCTCTTGAAGGTCATACTTCGGCAAACAATATTGAAGAGTTTGTAACCAAATTACAATGTGTGTAAATTAAGAATCAACTCAAAGAATAATTTGTTCATGTATAGTTCGTGTTTATTTGTATACTTGTTTCTTACAAGATAAATTATGACATAAGCTTTGTGTTGTCATGAATTGAGTATTTTATTTAGGCTATGTTTATGCACTTGTATTTGTCTTGTAAATGGTGTTTATGACAAATATAATAAATGGCTATTCTAAGGAACGAAAATGAGATGGCGTCATTCGGTGATACCCAATCTGTAGAGCTAGGTATATAATTGTAAATTCCTTGTATTATATTCAATTTTCTTCTACACTTTTGATTTTTTTGGGAAAATATCACAAAATGCGCTAAAAATGACCCGTGTTGATCTGTTGCCCATATACACATCCTGACAAGCTATTGATTGTAATTTGTGAGTGACTGTTCCCGATCCAGATTTTAGGCTGCGGTGTTACTAGTGGTACTAGAGCAACCTTGCAACCTTGAGGTGAGCTTGTGGTTAGAAATACTCGGGTCGCCCACATAGCGAGGAAGAATTTGGTCCACATAATGAAGACGTGCTATTCTTCAAGTAGGGGTGTGTAATACTCCTTGTGTGGGTAATTATGATAAGATCCATTGATAGACTTAAATGACTAATTCTTAAAGGGATCGAGTACTACTCATATGAATAAAGTGCGCCTTTTTTTATGTCTATCCATGCAAAAAAAAACTTCATAGTTAAGCGTGTTTGGTTGAGAGTTGTCTTAAGATGAGTGACATCTCGGGAAGGTTCCTGAGATGCACATGAGTAAGAACAAAAATCAGAAAATGCGCTGAAAATGACCCCGTGTTGATGTGTGGGCCATGTAAAAAGCTCGACAAGCTGCCATGAGCCGAGGCGTTACACAAATCCAACAATTTTTTTTCAATCGTAATTCTCAAAAGGATGATCGATTTAGAAAAAAATCATCACTTTTTGAACTCGTATACACGAATTATGACCATTTTTTTTTTGCTAAATGCTAATTGCATTATGCATAATGAACAAGGTAATGATAGACTCGATACTGTCAGCAACCAGACCCAATATGACCTGAAATCTCGAAATCCCAAAAATAACCCGACCCCAACTAACCCGTCATGGTCAACTCGCCTGGTCAACCTACTTCCAACATGACACACTGTCATCCAACACCACCATATAACCTAACAAGCAAACCAAGCCCAACTTATATCCAATCCAACAATCCAAAAATTCCAAACTAACCAAAACCAATGACCGAAATTTAAATTTTCATGTTCATTTTCAATTTTTGACATTAAAAAATTTCAAACAAGTTCAAAATCCCGCCTTTGATACAAACCCAAATTTCACCGTTGAAAAATTTAATGAAAATTTCAAAGATTGAAATTTGTTAAGCATGTGACCATTTTTTTGCATTACACAAACACTACTGACACACCTTTACCAATATCATCTCCTTTAAAAACTCCTCTCATTTCTTCTCTTCAAACTCATCGTTTCATCACTTCTTTCTCTCATTTAACTCTCTCTTTCTATCACTTCACTTACTTAATTGACCATTTCTTGCAGAAATCTAATCTGGGTAAGCTCTTTTTTATTCATTTAGTATTGTTTTCTCATCTGGGTTGCTTTTAGTTTTGTGAAATTTGATCAAAGTTTGGAGCTTTTTGGTTTAATTGTTTAATTCTGTGTATATTATATCTGGGTTTTTGATTTAGTTCATCTGGGTAGTTTACTTTCATACTGTTATATTGTATTCACTTTGTTCCGATTATTTGTTTACATTTTGATTATAATACCCGTCATAGAATAAAATAGGTAAACAAATGATTGAGACGGAATGAGTATGTTGTTCATTATCATTATTGATATTGTGATTTAGTAATGATAGATATTATGAGCATATCTCATTTTAGATGCTATATTTGAGGTAATTAATGATTATGTTCACTTGTGTAAATCTTTAATCCATGATTTGTAATAATCAATTTGTAATAGATATTTTTTTTTGCTTGTTAGTAATTGTCTAAGCTGTTAATAAGCAAAACAAATTAACAAGATGTGAAATCTAGGCTTTACAAGTTGAAGAATAGCGTATTACGTTTTCAGCAAACACATTAATAAATCGATTATCAAATCGAATACAAGTGTATAAATGTGCACAGTATGGGGATGCTGCATTTTTAGAACACTGAAAAGTTTTAATTTAAAATTTGAATTGAATCGTCAAAGAAGCTCATTAATTATTGGTTATAGATTCTGATGGAATAATGTAAAATGACTCACTAAACTCGGAGGGATAGTTTTAATGTAGAGTCGATTAATTCAAAGTAATTATCAACACAATTTTGATCGATATCATTTGAAAATAGATTTGTGACAATAGGGTGATGCTGTTGTATGTGTAATTAAATGTTTAATGTGAGTTCATTTGACTTGATGCAGTAAAAAATACGAGTACTTGACAGACCGAGGCTGAAAGATGCCTGTATCAAGAGATAGACTGTCAAGACCAGTTGATATTTCAACTCTTTTACCAAATGCTCAACGACGAGTAAATCTTACAGTAGATGAGCCTGGGTTACGGTTGAGGGGGTTGTCCTCACAGAATGTTATGACAGGAAAATCTAGTGGTAGTGCTCGGAGGCTGCGTAGACGTAGCCTTCAAGCTCAAAGAACGCGAATGAGACATCAACGGTACTTAAATAGGTTGCCAATTGATCAAGAAAATAGAACCCCTGTGGCTGTAAGAAGTGGTCAAGGGAGGCGCAGTGTGTTACCTTCTTACTACCCTCGCACCCCTCTACGAGACATTACTTCTATTGTCAGGGTAATTATTCTTAATTCATAAGCTTACAGTTCACTCAAAGGCAATTTACAGTCTGTTTTTTTTCCGACAAAAAAAATTCTTTTTCATGGTTCAGTCTTTTGTTTCAGTAATTTTGCTAAAGCGTAGCAATTTCTGTGGGAGAAATTGCCCTTAACTAATTTGGTATATCTTCCGAAAATCGTCACAGATATGATGTTTTTTGTTTTTGGTGTGCTTTGGGCTTTAACTATTTCAAAGGTCTGAAAATCATGAAACGGTCTAATGATAAGATTATCTTGGAGCTACACAGGCAATAGAAAGGAGAAGAGCTGAATTGCGAGATCAGAGAGATGAAGAAGCACCAGAAGAAGCTAGTGTTCCACCATCTGACACTCAACTTGAGAATGAAACGAACATATTGACTCCCGCCGTTCCAGCTATGCCTGCAAAGAACATGGACAATGTAACTGACGAGAACTCGAAAGTATCAGAAATGGTGACTCCTCAGAGGAAGCTGCTGAATTCAATAGATAAAGTGAGGCAAATTTGGGTGGAGGAGCAACAGAGGATAGAAAAGACACCGGCTGCCAAGAAGGCAGAGAGGGCGAGAAAGGTCCGCACTCTAATGTCAATGCGATGAGTTGCTTAAAGACATTAGAACGAGTGAATGTGGCATGACTGCACGAGACGATCTCAAATGTGAGACTAACCCATAGTTTTGTTTCTTTTAGTATAGGGCTAATGGGTTAGTTTCACATGTAAGACTGTCTCATGTAAGCTCGTGAGTCGTGAGGCATGAGAGATGCCATGTGTCCATGGGGGCTCAGGGGTAGAATTGTAGAAATGATATGGGCTGACTGCAGGAAGGTGGTTTCCTTTGTTGACAATTGGTGCCTGATTATCTCGGCTTTGGCATGAGCGTAGCTGTGCTATGGATTAGTCCAGATTGAGATTTAGGGTGGTCGGAGGAGATGGTTTTTGTGCATACGACAAAGTGTTAGCCTCTGCTAACAGTGTAATGTTATTGACAACACATGCCCTCTGATGCTGGCCATTTGAGCAATTCCTGTATGTATATAGAAATACAAATTGGCCATTTCCCTAATAACATTAATGTGTCTCTTCTTGTGAGTTGTGACACAATCATCTCGGCGCCTTTTCTGTCTTCCTTTCGTACTTATTAGGAGGATTTTTTTTATTGATCAGAAACATTTCTTATGAGTAACGACAATAGTTACAGTTGAACTCCAGGGATTGAAGGCAAATTACCCAATACCATGCGTCCATGCACCTTTTCCATAGTCCCAAGTCGGTGGTGAGGCCCGACTACATTGGTTCATTAGCAAATCTTACATCTTGTTCAGTTGTTGCCCATCATATTTAGTCAAGAGGAGAAGCAACAAGGGAAAATGAAAAGGGATGGTGAAGAAAGACAAAAGAAGACTAGAAGAGGATATGTACATACAAGTATTTTAACTGTTTATTAATGTGGTATAAACAATTTTGTTGTAGGGGTATACATTTTGGCGCAAAATATACATGAAACGAAACTGTTACAACTTCCGAAATCATTCACAAAATAAAAACTAAAGACTCGTATGAGCTGGTAGTAACATGTTTATTTGTTTACAGATCAATTCTCTTCATCCAGCAGGTGCTTTAACAAAAAAGTTACAAGAGAAGTACACTGGAACCTCATAAGTCATTATGCCTATTCTTGAGAGGTTCTTATGGTCTTTTACAAAGCATCGGGCAGTTTCCACACTCGAGTTCTTGCAATCCTACAAATAAAACATATAATCATTTATCACAAAATGTATTTGTTCCATTTGGATTAATAGCTAGTCATATTATCAGTTCAACAAGAATGTCGGTTCAGATTAGGCTGTGATGGTTCAATGACCGATTCCAGGTGAAAACTGAAGTCTATATCTGGTAACCATGGATAATATCATTTAAACCACTCGAGTTCTATCTTCAAAACCCTATGGTTGTTATGTTAAAAGAAAGAAGAGCATTTGAATGTTGCAAATACCTAAAAGAGATGCATACCGTGTGAACTTATGAATGTCCCACTTCTTACAACCATGGAAGTTTGAAGGTGTCCTTCCACCATCCTTGTTTAGAACCTTGGGTTACTACTTTGTCCAACCGTACAATTATTTGAGTAAAACTCGGTCTAATAGCAGGGTCTTCACTCCAACATTCTTCCAGCAACCTGTGTTTGCATTCTAGCTAAATTAGTTCAGACATTCATGGGCCTACTAAATATGACAGCACAATAAGGTAGAAGCATCATCAAATATCATGGTAAATTTTGTTTGTCAAAATTTAAAGGATAAAACACAAATATAAGTTGCGAGATTTAAAGGATAAAGACTGTGAAATCGGATTAAATCCTTATCAGAGATTCATTTAGCATACTAGACATATAAGCCACACCGACAAATCAACGAGATTCCAATGTCAATCCTACTCCTACTCCTAACCCTAGTCAGAAGGTTTGATGTAAATAGCTGCGTACTGTTGTTTATGGTGTATTATTCTAAATTTGAGGGATTTAAGGTAAATTCAAATCCCAATAGGGGATTTCATATAATCTGACGGGGTTGGGACAAGATATATTACCTTAATTGACATCTGCACCAGAGTTACTTATAATATATATGCAAGCAAGAGTCTCAGGTATAGGTATATATCCAAGTCTTTGACTCTCCACGAGCCCACTACAAATCTCGAGTCATAGTTTTTTTTATCTTGAATTGGAGGAAACATGTCATAGGTTCAAAATGTTTACGATATACTCCCTCCCATCCAAACCAAAGGTTACACTTACCTTATTTGGACCATCCAAACCAAACTACCCATTCCTTTTCAAGTAACAAATAAGACCAACTACTCCTCATTTACCCTATATATTTACACAATATGCCATTACCCCACCCACCCAACTAACATTAAATAATCAAGTGGTCCTACTTCCATTCCAATATTACCCTTCCCTTTTCTATATTTTCTTAAAACTTGTGCTCCCTCCCATGTAACATTTGGTTTGGATGGGAGGGAGTAATTAGAAGTGACATAAAGAGAGGTATCACATGTCTACAATCAAGTCTCTACAATCATTAAAAGCTAAATTCTTCCTTCTGTAATCCTGGTATTCCAATGTAAACCTACTCCTAAACCCAATCAGAAGGTTTTAGGTAAGTAGCTGTGTACGGCTGTTTATGGTTTAGTATTCTATAATTTTAGGGATTTTAGGTAAATCCAAATATCCTAATCAAGAATTTCATAAACAGGACAGGGTTAGGACGAAACTCTGTCAATCAAGGATAGTTTACCAGCATTTCAGACAATGAACCAAGGAGTTGGTGGATCCAATAATCCTCAAAAGGGCATGAACCTGAGAGATATCAGTGTGCATTATGTCGTCGAAATATAGTTACTCAATAACTACCAATCACAGCAATCAAGTGAAAGTTTCTGATTTTCTATAATACGGACTGCAGCTTTATTGGGAGGCTTTCTCTTGAAACAATATTTTGAGACTACTACAGAGAATCACTCGTGGAAACTAAAAGCAGAAATTATAACACATGAAGTGAAGATGTCAACAGGCCCTAGAAAGGAAATACTGCATAAAAAAACTTACTCTTTTAAGTCCGATGGATAATTTTTCAACTTTTTAAATGGTGGCCTCTTTCCTTCCAAACACATAAGCTTGGTAGCTTCTTCAGCAGGCTTCGGGTGAAAAGGCTGAACACCCTCAATCATCTAAAGAAAGAGAAAGAGAAAGAGAAAGAATCAAGCAATCCAATTTGTTTTGCAAAAGCAAGTAAGAATATATGGTAACTTCTTCAACACCCTGTTTCCTCTTCAGGTCTTCCTTTTTCTTCCTAAATGGCTAAATCAGAGGGGAACAATAGCTACAAAACTGAGATTAGAGTGTATGCTAAGGTCCTTAGTTGCATGACTTACAGTTCTTCCTAATTCACATATTATGGTGCATTTCTAACTCTCATTAAGTTAATAATACCCGGGGGCTAGAATGTTAAGACCCCGTTGTTATATGTAGATGAAATGAAATTAAACTTACTATTGCTGAATAAATACAAACAAATCCTCATTGCAAACTAGAAAGGTTAACAACCAAAATGAATTACTAGCTAGAAATTTTATGATATTGCCTGGTTCTCAATGTAAGCATACACAACAGAATGATAAGCAACAGGTAGTTTAGCATCTGAAAAGGTGGTTGTAGACTTGTACTCAACCTCACACAAACTTCATCGACTTAAAATTTGGGACCACTGGTTTGACATTAAGGTATTATAGGGGAAAAGCAGAAGGTTAGCTTAACATAATCTAATCTATGTACTAGGAGTAGTAGATAGAATTAGAAGTGTTCCATCAGATTGGGTATATAATCCACTTGATGTCCCCACAGGCAGAAAAAGAAAAACAAAACCTCATTATTACCTCGTACAGAATTACAGCAAAGGAGTATGCGTCCACACTCTTGTCAAATATTTCATTTTTGTAGAGCTCAGGTGCTGTGTAGATATCTACGCCAAGAAACAAAGCAGGCCTGATTAGTTCATAATATACATATAGCACTTCATCCTAATCAACTTTTAAAAACTTTACTCCCAAGATGAAAAGTACTCATCTGAATTGGTACGAAGGTTGCATCACTAGCTTTAACTATTTGGTTGGTAAAACCCCACAAACCCTTCTACAGGCGACGAGTTAATTTAGATAGGCGTTTATTCCAGTTTTCGTTAGGCTAGTGGTTCAGTGTTAAGTATTTTATGAGACAAAAGGAACCAAAATTTATGCTCATCGGCAACCATGATGGAAAAAAAGATAATCAAATAGACCGCTCCTTTCCCCATGGAGATGTTGCAGTAATGTCATGATATATACACACGAGAATCTGAAATGGAAAAAAACCAAGAGCCCCAAAAAGAAATTGTAGTGCAAATAAAGAATACGAAAAACTTTCCAAACCAAGTATAAGCATTAGTCACCATTTTTTCCAGACCATGAGAAAGATAGTTTTCTGTAGTCCTAGCACTTACTCAAATGACGAATGGATGGCCCAGTCTCCGCGAACTTAAATTTTTCTGCTGATATCTTTGACACTTGTTCCAAACCGAATCCAGCCACCTTTAGCTGTCCGCCGCTATCGAGCAAAATATTTCTGGCACCTTACAAAATTCTCAACTATTAAAGAACAATACTATCAGCCTTAGTGACTTATACAAAGTTGTCTTTTGCATTTGGTCATCTTACTTGGGCATAAGATCACAATGGACAACAGGATCTGGTTTGCACTCATGGAGGTAATTCATGCCCCTGACATTGTTCAATTCTGTGAGGAATACAGATCACCAAATTCTGTGCAAATACTGTTCCCAAATCAAGCCTAAATCTTAGAGATGACGAATACCTTGCAATATCAAGAGCAAATCTTAGGGATTTTGATGGTGATAATCGTCCTTTCTTTAAAAGATAGCCTCCTAGATCACCCTGCATAACAATAGACTAATTTCAATCTTTAAGATCAATAGCCAATAAAGATTCAGTACAAGCAACATAGCCAATAGCCAATAGCCAATAGCCAATAGCCAATAGCCAATAGCCAATAGCCACTAGCCACTAGCCACTAGCCACTAGCCACTAGCCACTAGCCACTAGCCACTAGCCACTAGCCACTAGCCACTAGCCAATAGCCAATAAGCGTGTTTTCAAGTTGGTCAGAATGTAATTGACATCAAGGGGAAATAAACATTCATCCATTTTACTCATCAGCAAATAATACTGCTACTCTTCTCAGGTTTCAAACATTGATGTCAGTACAGTGAATGTATTACGGTGAGCAGATGCTTGGCAAAATCCTCACTGTTTACCAGTTTTATGTTCTTCTCTTCCTCCTACTGTTATCAAATTACCTCAACCTGCATCCCCAAACCTTGGAGAATGGAAGAACTCATAAAAGTAGCAGATACAGTTCTGGCCTTCGGTAGTCATCAGCTCATGGAATTTCTGGAGCTTATGTTATCACTTACCAGTCCTAAAATTAAATCCCGTCACCCCATTTTCCAGAAATAAAAAATATCCCCAGTTACTTTAAATGACTCTGTAAGAATAGATAATGTAGGTGAGATTAGAGACCAAAAAATTATCTCCTGTTACCAGACCTATGGTTGTTTAAATAATCAATGTAATTTTAGATAAAAAAGGGAAGTGAAGCAGCAAAAAATTCATCAATACAGAATTTTCACACTTTCACTCAGTCTAAGGAGTACAAGAAACGCTTACCAAAGATAATGTAATAGTGTGATACATAAGTAACAAAAGACATATGAATGGACAAGGGTACAAGGACTGGAATACATGGAAATTGATTACAAAATACCTTTGAATGGTATTCAATTACAATCATCATAGGGATATTTTGGGTAACCGCTCCAACAAACTGGACGATATTAGGATGGCGCACCTTCTCCAGTAATGTCAGCTCTGATTTAAAAGCATTTCTGCAATGAAATTTATTACAAACATGATATGTCGAACTCTCAGCTGACATTTAGATGTTAAGATAACACTCAATGACTCGAGAAACAGCACATAAACAGCCATATAATTATACAGTCTTCACAAAAGACGGCTATCTCTGAAGACCTGAAATGAACACTGCAGGCATAGTGGATGACAAAAAATGAACATATCTGATTAAATGAAGACTATGGATACAACATTTCCCACATTCAGTAAAACACTTAAAAGTATAAGGTTTAGTGAAGTACATTATTTCTGGGTCAGAGCAACTCTCCTTATCAAGTATCTTTACAGCAACTTTGGTGCCGTTCCACTTAGCCACTTGATATACACCCTGCTAACAGCAAGATTAACATGAAAGAACCTTAGAAAAAGACAATAGTAACTATGGAACAAGCGCCTGTCAGGAAAAACGAAAAACTAACAAATTTTACAGCAAAATATTGAAGCATCACATTGGAACAAGAACACATATGAACAAGTCACAATGGATGAAACCAAAATCGGTTATCAACAAAGTATATTATAGCAAATACCTGCGTCAGTCAGAGGTGCTAGAGAGCTTACTTAAGGACTAGTTTTAGATTTTAACTGATGCATATTGGTAGCAATCAAGATATTCTGATCTCTGCTATACACAACGTGAGCTACCAATCAAGATACAAGAAAGCAACGAGAATCTGCATCAAATTTGCAGTTTGGAGACCTAGTATCTTATGTTATGATCCCATAATTCCCAATGCAAAACATACCAAGGCTATCTAAAAAACACAAAATAGAAGATAACTACATTGGTAATCACATGAACATCACCAATATATATTGCTTTTCTTTGCAAAATTAATACAGTTATGGTGAAAAGCTCATGCCTTTGCAATCCCATCTGCTTTGCGAACTTGAAGCTCAAATGGATTAAGTTCATATTCCGGGACTTCTTTAGGATTTGTAACTGCCATCGGAGTCTTCCTGGTTTTCTGAAATTAGAATGTAATAATTTAGCAAGTCCAACAAGAAAAGGTAGGAAACAAAGAAAGAAATTAATGGAGACAGTCTTATTTCATACTGGAGTTTTAGCTCCCCGAGCTTTCAAAACTTCGTAGACATCCGTATTCCCATAATGTTTAGCATCAGCAGCTGCCTGTAACAATGACTCTTTAATTATCAGTAGGACAGTAGATTATTTAATCACACTGGGCATTTATACACACTTAATCACACTGGGGATAGTAGACATGGAGTTAAGTCACTCAACTAAAAGGAAGTTCGACAACAACACTATGATACAACAGACGATATGATCTACAGTTCTACATTCCTTCAAATCTGCAGTTCTACATTCACTCAACTGGGGATAGTAGACATGGAGTTAAGTCACTCAACTAAAAGGAAGTTCGACAACAACACTATGATACAACAGACGATATGATCTACAGTTCTACATTCCTTCAAATCTGCATTTATAGTGCTATGTAGATTGTCTAAAACATAATATATGAACATGAAATAACTCCCAAAGTGAAAAGCTGATAGATGTTTCAATCTAAGGGCAAACTGCATAAATTATTTGTTGATGAGGATAGGCATTAAGAAAACATAAAATTCATATATTATGTAGTTCCCAAATTTCCACTTTCCAGACGCAGCTAGTTGAGTTCTTAAATTGTTAAGCTCCCTCTATCAAACTCCTATAATTAGATATTACTTTACAAATGTAACTGAATTCAGGGTCGGCATCCTTACCAATAGAGCCTACAGTCTACAGAAACACCTAGATTACAAACCCATACCCATGCGGCCATGTACGATATCAATATTGTTAACAGAATACCATAACACAGTATCACCAGACATTGGATTCACTATGTTCACTTTTTTCTTCTTCTTTTGTCTAGACGAACTTTAACTAATGCGTTTTAACTTCCTATCCTAGCCTAGTTTTTCAAACAGTTTTACAAGCTACATCAACCAATTATAAATGACAAACATCGAGGGCATACCATATTTTCTATTCGAGCAGATAGAACATTTCATTAATAAATACATCTACTAAATATATCACATTTGACGAGATACAAATCTATAAAAACCGAACAAAATAAATTCTCCATAAAAGAAAGATCTCTAAATTAATATGCTCCGCTTCTGCCCATCCTATATTATATCGTTGTTTCAGATACATCCTTTTCACGAGGGGTTCTTAATTCGGTAGTAATTGGAATATTTGGGTCTGACTACTAGTTTAAGAGAGAATATCAAGGACAAGATGCACAAAAGATATGCTTAGGACAAAAACATTAGAGAGAGAAGGTATGCTATTAGCTTAAAGCCATAAATTGTTTAAAGATTTTAATGATGGGTTACTCTATAAATCTAGTAAGTTTTGTCATTAGGACAGACAACATTATTGGAGTATAAAGTCATACGTTGTGAACATATTTGTCAAACACTAATAATTCATAGCTTGTCTTTATCCCTCTAGATTTGTCTTTCCACTAAGCACTTTTACCAAGTTTTCTCCACCCATATCAGTTTACTACCAATATAATATTCTTGTGGATTGTACTATTGTAGTGTACAACCATTCTCCAGAATATATCACCAATTACTCAGGCATGAGACGACGTGCTGGTGCATGACACATAAACAAACAGTATGTATATGTTGCACCGATTAGTCTAACATTTTTAGATGGTCTCTAATATATATGGTACCTGGATTTCAACCACATGAGAAGCTGACACCCGCCTCAGATGGCTTTATAGACATGGATTATTAATTCGCATGACTTTCCACTCATAATAACCCAATTTCTGAGACAAAATACACGTAATGTGCGATAATCTCATATCCAAGTCCTTGGACATTAATATCAAATCCAATAACCAAACAACCGAGAATCAACCGCAAAATCAAATCCCGATCACAGAACTCAATTACTATTAGTGTATCTATGCTAGCACGAGATCATCTTCGACATGGGGTTGTCTCTGTCAGGTTCTCAAATTATTCATCTGAAGCTAAGACCCTCGTTAGATCTTCTTTATATTGAATAAAACGTAGAATCTTATGCGAGTCTAAGTCTTTCAAGACTTAATTTCACCCAAAATGGTAGGACTGGAATGGAATCAAAATCCAGTTGGGTAAGGGATGGGTATGAGATTGAATTTAACACCATATTTTATTGATGTTAAGACTCAACAAAGTCTAAAGGATTAATTTGAGGCATACATAACATGTTAGACCAATCCAACATCCAAGCAGAAAGTCTCGAACAAAAATGAACGCAGCTCGTAATATACAATACGAAAAGCGTGATAGTATAAGAAAGGAAATTACCGTACTACCCCAACGATCACGGGCATCAAGATTGGCCTTACGACTCAGTAACAACTTGACCACCTCAACACGTCCCTCACAGGCAGCAATATGCAAGGCAGTCCTTCCATCCAAGTCAATGCTATTAACATCAGTCCCTTCATCAAGCAAATCTTGGATACCCTTCACATCCCCCTTACACGCCAAGAACAGCAATTGCATGGTGGCGTCCAAGTTATCCGGCACCACCGCCGTCAGTGCTGCCTCAGGAATCGCACTGCGTCGAACAGGGTCAAGGGACGACTGCCTCCCAAAGCTAAACCTCATGTTTTTACCCTGAGGGTCTAAGGAGGGCTGCCTCCTAAAACTAAACCTCCCCGATTTTCGGAGTGATCCTGTCGAGAATTGTCGGGATATTCCTCGCTTTAGATGTGCTGCGAGCTCCATTTTTGTATGGAGATATTGATTATTTGTTCCTGAAGATTATTCAGCAACACTGTGACTTAGAAAGAACATGAAAAAAAGGATTTTATAATCAAATTATCCCAAATAAGGACTAAATCAATCATAATCCAACTGCAGTGAAAACGAACAAGTCTTTGACAAATTCTTTATCAATTTAAGTATTACAAAAAAAAAGTACCAGGAATGCTACCGACCTTCTCTTTTCTACCTTCTCCAACCTTTTCGTTTGATAATAATTTGTCCACATATATACATATAAATTGTGATGATAAAATATACTCCTCCCTCCGTCTCAATCATTTTTTTCCAATTTAATTGTTCGTGAGATTTATTTTAAACAACGGTAAATAAATGTTGGAGACGAGGAAATATTCTATTTAATCGTCGTATTAGAGGAGAAGATCGGAAAAAAGACCGAAACTAGAATGTCCTTATCAAAACCTAAAAATTACAACCGATAATTGAACTTCGATATTAGAAAAAATCACACAATAACAACAAGACATTAAATAACATTGACATTAAACAACAAGCCAATTTTTCTGAAACGTAGCTATCTATTCCAATTATCTTCGCGAAAATTACAATAACGATCTAAATCACAAACGAGTGACAATAACAGTTCTTCGAATCGATCAAACTAAATTCCGAACCAAAAAACATCAAAAAAAGACAATTATTAACAATAAAAAATTAAATTAAAACGAATTGGTGAAAAAAAATACCTAAATTACAGACTTTAATCTTACGATGACGATAAAGAATCTTCAAAAAACGAGTAAATTCCTGCACCGACAAAAGAATAAGCATAAAATCAATGTCAAAAATAACTTCAGAGAAATAAAAAATGGCGGAAAAAATAGATAAATGTTCGATCACATACATTGAGAGAGAATCAAAGGAAGAGCTCGATCGAGAGCTGTGGAAGCTCTCGAAATCGAGCGGAATTTTGTCTGAGAAATTTGTTCGTCGTAGGAAAAAATTGGGAGAAATTAGGGATTCAAAATTTATTGTGAAGATAGAGAGAGAAAGTAAGAAGGTGTAAAAATGGCGGAAGGAAGAAGAAGAAGGTGAAAATAAATGATGAAATGAAAAGAAAGATAAAAAAAAAAAAAAGAGCGGGGAAGTATGGGTTCCACTCGCTTCTCCGTATTTCGCGTTTTTCTTCTTTAACTGTTTTTCAATCTACGTCTAGATTTTTATTGGTCGTGGCCCGTGTGGACCTGGTGTTATAATTGTCAACTACTCCGTACTAGTTTCGAGTCGGGTTCGCTCTAAAACCAACTGGTAATGGTAATAGAGGAAATAACTTTTAATAACTTATAAAATGATAAAATCTATCGTCTTTTATTAATGTGGGACAACACTGATATGTGGAATTATTGGATTTCTTCATAGAATTAGTTTCTGAATATTGACGTTTGGTTTGAGTATTATTTACAAAGTATCTCTTTTGCACAAAATATAACAACTACGTTCTTCTCCAAATATTAAAAGATATAATGTTTACAATTAATGACCAATAAATCTCATTGAATACAAATATATTCCGTCTTCAGCTGAATAACTCTCACAAAGAGCAAGTAGGAGGCCAAGTGGGAGGCACACACACTCTCTCACTTGTCCTTTGTGAGAGGTTTTGAGCTGAAGACGAATTATTTTCGTTTTCAATGGGATTTTGTGACTAATGATACGGTAAGTCAGTGTTTTGGAAACCGCGCCAACCATATGGAAGTTGGTGATTAAAAAGTAATTAAAAGTGTTGTATTTGAAGAGAAATCTATATGGATTCTTAAGCATCTCACACAGATTGTATACTTTTGATTATTTCTTTATCGAAATGATCTTTTTAATAAATTAGGATGACAGATAAAAAAATACATTACAATTTAGAAATTTGGTTTCCTAACATATAGCCATTAATCCAAAACTGGACTTAATAGGAAAGACTCTCTTATGTGAAACTTAAAAAATACATGAATTTCCCATAAGATTTTTTTTTCATGTTCAATGTTAAATCATTAACGTGTGCTCAGTAGACGCGCATTGAGCACGTGTTAGAAAAACCAGTAGATTATAGTTGAGACTTAAGACTCGGCCAAAAAATTAAGAATTTTTCTATTATTCCAATGACACTCTACCAACTTTTGTAATTTTGTACTAGATCAAGGTCCTTAACTAATTAGTTAGGTTCTAGTATAATGCAACTTGTTGGCTCAATAATGCCATCTACAGTTCCTACAGCGTTAGCACAAGAAGCTGTTGCTAATTGACCTTTGTATGTAAGTAGAACATTCTTCATTCTTATGCGACTGCATGGATATTTAGGGCTGCAATCAAACTTCACTGCTACTTCCGTTGCTGATGAACCACGTATATCTTCATATGTCACGTTGCTAACTTCAACTCCTGACTCCTTCATAATTTCAAAATTAACACAATTAGTTGAAATCGAGCATCATTTACCATGTACATTTTGTAACATACTAACAATTTAAGTCATTCATCTCGTGTAACATATGATTATCAAATATCTTGTTTTAAAATAGAGTTATTTCATCTTGAGTCCTTTTGAATTAATTAGGTAGTTTCGTGTTCAGATCATTTATTATATGGTCAATTTGGGTTCTGGTCAACTTTGGGTTATGTAATGGGATGTGCCACGAGTTTAAGTGGAATGATTTATGTCGAATAGCTATAAATCCAAAATGTTTAGAAGTGATACCGAATATAACGAATCTAAAGTAACTCAGTTGTAAAAAAAATTATCCGGGATTTTGAATCGATAATGAAATGTTGTACCTGGCCAGGACAATTAAGATTGTTAGGGCAATAATTTTGATCAATAATAATTGGATTTTGAACATCAACCATGGTGATATTTCTGAAGAGAACATTCCTAACATATCCATGGCTTGGCCTTCCCCAAGACTTAATCCTCACACCATTTTGTGTACCTTTAAAAACTACCCCTGTAGCGGTCACACTTTCGACTCCTGGTTCGTCGACATCCTTTCCTAAGCTGCCTATACTGCATCATAAACCATAACCAAGTGTCCATCAATAAACCTAGTTAGCATCCTTATCATATGCGAGTTAGAGAGTGTCATATTGATGACTAATAACAGACGAGAGGTTTTACCACTTTAAAAAACCACTAAGCTATTAATAGCTTGTACATACATGTCTTTTTGGTAAGTGGTTAATAGATTTGAATATCACCTAAAAAATAAGGCGGACTTAAATTATCGGGAAAATGTTTAAAAGAGGACGACACATAATTAAATGGTACGTACCTAATACCATGACCAGGGCCACAAACAACATTGTCAATGGACAAATCGGTTGTACCAACTCCGACGGAGATACAATCGTCACCAGTCCCGATGTTCGAGTCCGAGATTATGACATGATTTGATTGTTGTACGTGTATACCGTCTGTGTTCGGGCTTGATCCGGGTGCGAAAACTGTTAAGTCTTGCAATAACACATTCTCACATTCGTTGATGACAATGTGGTATAATTGGCTATTCACTGATTTTAGTCCACTGATCGTTATATCTTTAGATTTTGTGAAGGACAATGTCTGTAAGGAGAAAACAAAAGGAATAATATATTTATTACTTAAAAAAAGAATAATATATCGAAGTTTAGTGGTTGAGATTGAGATATTATAATAATAGGTTACGGGTTTAACCATTTAAATATCCTGATCGCGCTCTTCTTTATATTGTACTGACGTTGTGGCTCATTTGATACAAAAAGTATATAGTGTAATATCGCGCTAGTTAATATTGCCAAGAAAAAAAGATAAATGGAAGGAAAATTTTGACTAAGATGCACCTTTGTTTATTTAGTGTGTAATTTATTTGACTTATGCTAGTGATTAATTGATTGCTAGATATAGTTTATGTTTTTGTACGATTTAGAACAACTAATCGGTCTTCTTATAACCTACCCATGAACCAAACCGAACCAAGAACGCGATTAGATTTACGACTTTCAATCTGTTTCATGGAATTATGAATGCATAATTAAACTTATTCAATCAATCATAGCCTCATCTTTATTAAACAATTTCGTTCAAGAAACACTTTTGTCAATTTCATTTCTAATAAACCCTTTTAGATTAATCCTCTATACTATGACTTTTGTTAATTTTATTTGTTTACTTTTACTCTTGGCTATTTGTCCGAGTTAATCTATCTAGTTACCCAATTAATAAGTTACGAGTATATTAAAACCGTTTTATTTCAACAGTGCTTTCATATTATCACCTTCACTATAACTACCTATTCCTTGAAATGCAATAATGAACACAATAATTTACCTACAAATTATTACAAATTTCAATTACTTAAAACAATTATTAAATTATTAAATAAGAAAAAAATGTTAGAACTACAAATACCAAATTACTTTAAATAAACTTACCGTAGCACCACTAGGGCAGTTATTACTCTCTTCATTAAACTTACAAGCCCACAACCGGCCACCTCTCCCATCAAGCACCCCGCCGGAGACGGTAAAACCCGAAATCCACTCAAATGATATCCAAGTACCCACATTTCCTAAGACCATATAATCATTAGGAGCCACCAATGTACCCTCAATTATAAGGACCATTCCTATGTTATTTTCCATAGGTATACAATTACTACCCGAAAAAACAAGGGCATTTCTAATTAAGTACCTTCCTCGAGGGACATATATAGTTGGTGGTTTTACCCAAGTCGAGTCTACGTTGCATGCCGCCTCCCATGCACGTAAAAACGCCATTGATGAGTCGTTTTTACCGCGATGATTAGCTCCATAGTCGATAACGTTGTATAGGTCTCCTTTGATTAATGTAGGAGGTATGTATATGAAAAAAATTAGTAATGACGAAATTATTATGGTTTCCATATTTAAAAAAAAAATATATATATTTATTTAAGAGCTGAGATTAAAGAGAAGTTATTAGTTCATTGGTAGGTTATTGTGAAGTTATTTGAGGAGTTGGAAGTTATTAGTAGAGTAATTCATGGGATCTAATCAAATTAATTTAATTTAATTTAATTTGGTGCTTTTAATTAATTAGATTATTATATTATTACTATTAAAAGGTTAATCTATATTAATAGTGAGTTATGCATATTAATTGGTAACGACCTTTGCTTGGTGTTTAACTCTCGTCTAAAGCACTACTTCTTCTAGCCGATTATGTAGACGTTACTTAGTCAGGAATTGTAGGACAATTAATAAACTCATTCATTTATTATTTATATTTGTAGTTTCCATACTTCCAATAATTATCGTCGTAACTCGTAAGTCCGTCTTACAGGGTGAGACTGGTTCTGAAAACAATTATTCTCCACCGTTCTACGATGTGTTATAATAGGTAAAACACTTTATTTAACGGTTAAAATAGGTGAAGGTGAACTTTATACAGGACACAATTTTTTAGCACTTTATGTTTTGCGGTGTAGATTAATGAAATGGTTTCACATGTATAACTGTCTATATATGTTTTTAACTCTAGTTGTTCGATAAATTGTAGAGGAAATTAAACGTCATCCTTTAACAAAAACCCGTGCGTCGTGTTCAAACATTAACTCTAGGGTTAAGGAGTTAGATTAAAGGGGGTCATCTTATGTACGTCGAAATATTGCGATATTTTTTTTTTTCTGACAGCCGTAAAAAGACGCAAATACATAATGTTTTGGCTTCTAAAGCCATAGTTACATCCCAGTTAATTTAACATAAACATAATACGTAAAACTATAGAAGCTGGTACATCAAAATGACTGGAGGTATGACGGGTAACAAAACCATGCTGGAGGAGCAAGGTAGATTGGTGACAGTAAACTTCATCAACGTCTTCAGTAATGTTATCAACTCCAAGAGGCCAATGAGACGAACTAGGTGTACTTACGCCACTATAGCGTAGAAAGAAAAGGTGGAATGCGAGCCCAACAAGCTTGCCTCCGATGGAGAAGATTCTCCCACACCTAGTTGATCGATCTCCACAGTCCATAGACCAGCAACCCTGGGAGTCGAGCAATTTGATGATGCTGAATAAAGAGCTCTGCTTATCCAAACACCCAACAAAGAAGGTCATCGGAGAATCCGATGAACATCCAGCACGAACCACGCACATAGTCATTTTCTTCGACAAATACCAACTAAAAGCACTAGTCATGGCACTAGACAACCTACGGGAAAGCCTCTTGAAATAAAGAGACGATTATTTTTATTAGGAAAAGCATTAAAAAGGAACTACGAATAAGCAACATTATTGCTAGTGAGGACCACCGCATCCAAAACCACGAACACTTCTACCAAACCCCTACTCACCCTACCAAGTCACTTCTCGTACAACATATTCCACCATTACAGACTACACTCCAACCAAAGAAACAGACGGACTCAACTACCATAAGAAGACCACCCTTACAACCCAACATACATCAAACCTAAAACCAAAGCCAACCATAAACACAAAGAACCAGTATCAGCCGGACCTTTGCATGCAACAAGACCAACCATTTGACCAGAAAAAAAACAAAGACAACCCAAGACGAACACAAGAAATAGGACCGACAGGTGGGGAGGGGGGAGAGCCACATATACTTGCATAAAAGCGAGCATCTTTCTAAATATCGTCAGGGATTGCTGTCACTATGGAATGGTCCGACTTTGGGGACTTGAAAATATTCCCTTCGTCCCAATCATTTTTTTTTTTTTTGTGAAAATACTTTAATAAAAGTCAAACAAATGATTGGAACGAGGGAGTACTATACTAAGCACCAGTTAACTACGACGTAATAACTAAACGTTTGTGATTGTGTAACATGTCATGATCGGAGGAAGTTTATGAAGCCCCAATTGTAAGCATTATACGAATAACGAAACATAAGCGGCTCAGTATCATGGTCAAAATTTCGATACCACTATCACTTGTTCGGTGTGCTTAAGAAAAAAAGATGTGAAATGTGTCTGAAACAAAATTTATTACACGCAATTCGTTTAGATTACATCAACTGTGTGAAGTGCAAACACACATCACTGAACAAAAGCACTGTGTGTGTGTATACTGCCTATTATTCTGTAATTACAAAGCTCCTTCCTCGGCTTTTCATTCTATTTCTATGGAGTACAGAGATTAAGGTAAACATTGAATTGTCATTAAATGCGGAAGGCTAGTCAGGATTTACGGAAGAAAAGGACACCTCCAATTGCCACGGTCAAAGCGAGAGGGATAATCACTGATGCGGAATCAAGAATACTGACAGTCCTCTCGATCCTGTCCTGACGTGATTTCTCCCCGAAATACTCGTGCAGAAGACTGCTAAGAATGTCCATTTGGTGCATAATTTGGCGCTGCCCTCTTGCTATCAGCATTATCTGCTCTCCAACACACGTCCTCAATAGTTATATTTAAATCAAGTAGAAACAAGACTGCAAAAATAAAGGAACTGGAAACCCGGAAAACCACAACAATGGCAATAGCATCTCACTCCCAAGTTATTGAGTTCAGAAATGGATGGCATTCAGAATGAGGAAATTGAGAAAACCGTGAGCTCATATATCTGCAGCGTTAATTAATTAAGAAAAAATGGATAATAATTGACATTGTACCTCTTCCATAACTTGAGAGTCCATTAATTGTGAGGACGACGAGGAATGTGGTAACAATGTTCCAGTCATTGGACCGTTGCTTAATCCAGCCATTAGGAGGGGAGTTGCAGAGCCGTTACAGGCTTCAGATGGCACGGCCAAGTTTTGAAGGCTAGCAGAGAGTCTAGGTATGGAAAACTTGGAATTCAATTCTTCAATGCGAGATGTGAACTCATCCATCCTCTCATTTAACGTGGAAATTTGGTCCGAAAGTTGATTTACAGCTCCCTGTATATAATCAAGAGAGAAAATGATTACACAGTTTCTCCGCGAAGGAAACTAACCCACCATTATTCTAAAACAACCCAAAGCAGACTCAAACCCGAATCGAGCCGATTGGAAACTACTCGGCCGGAAACCGGCCGATCCAAATGACCAAATATAAGGCATAGCCTTGACAGCCATGACCCTAGGATCCGAAACATTGACCTAACAACGACCCAAATAAAAATGGCTCATTGACAGCACAGGCAAAATGACCCAAACAACTCAACTCTAAACTACCCGACTCAAACTCGTACCAAATGGCATATTTGCCGTGTCTAAAGTTAAATACTGACTTGATTTGCAACTCCTGCAGGCGATAGAGGTGAAATTCCATTGAAATTTCTTTCATTGACATTGACAGCAAGCTTTGTCAGCTTGGACAAATGCTTCTCCCGGTTTGTTGAGAATGAACGAGACATGTTACTGCAAAAACACGAGATATGAGATGTTCAGAAGAAATCTAGAGAAGAGCTTGTTTCTAGGAGTCATAACACAAGAAAAACAGGTTCGAGAGCAGTTTATGAAAAGCCCGGAATTAGTTAGGTCATCCATAGATTAGTTTTTAACTTCAATGATAATCACTGACATATGCTCAATGGTTCAATGTTGCTCATGCTATTAGGGAAAGAAATATTAAATCTGACATAAACAAGATGGCCAAACTCTTAAGTTGTTTAGTGCTTTTTTTGGCAAATACGTGCCTAGTAAAGTCTATTTCTAAATGTGCAGATCATTATATGCATGAAGGTATGATTAATGTAACTACCATACCTAACAAAAATAAAGATTAGTGGTTTCTCATATAACACTAAGCCATTAAGATGATGATGACGACGACGACGACAACAACATTATTACCTAATGCCTAAAGAACTCACGAAAATGACAGGGTATGGAGGGATCGGATATAAGGAACCCCTATTCTTGTAATGAAACAACATAAAGACATTGTTTTCAGATGAACCATAGTACAAATTATGCGAGACTGCTACATCACATAAAAGAAGCAAAGCCAATTTAATGAGGCGTTTTGCCTTATTCCACCATGATCAAAAACCGAAGTATAGTGAGTCTTTCGCTCTATTAGAAATGCCAATGCTTGATGAAATCCATGAGCAGGAATTCATTTTATTTCATACTAAATAAGTCCGATGTTATGATTACAAGTTCAGGAAAAAGAAAAAAAGAATGGGCCTACAAACCAGAACTCTAGACCAACAAAAACACAATATACATACAGTTTGTTAGCGCTTAAACAAAAGCTACAACAGAATGCAAAAGTAGAGAACAGATTGAGATATTTGGCCCTTCCAAATGAACCATAGTATAAATTATACGAGACTGCTACATGACATAAAAGAAGCATAGCCAATTTAATGAGGACTTTTTGCTCTATTCCACCAGAATCAAAAACAGAAGAATAGCGAGTCATTCGCTCCGTTAAAAATGCAAACGATCAATGAAATACATGAGCAAAAGTTAATTTTATTTCATGTTATAAATAAGTCCGATGTTATGATTACAAGTTCATGGGGAGAAAAAACTACAAACCAGAACACTAAACCAACAAAAACAGAAGATACATTCAGTTTGTTAGTAGAGTACCGATTGAGATATTTGACCCTTCTGTCTGCTGAAGCTCGAGAAAGTGCTTCTTTTGGACTAGAAGCTACCTCATCATCTATGCTGAGCTTTGTCTTCAAATCTTCTGGCAATGCCTGTAGATAGTTGTATATTATAGCTGGAAAGAGACTACGACCTAGTAAAGAGGCTATACATGATCCAGAGGGAGCTCATACCATGACATCATTTACAAGCTTCTCCAATTGAATTTGCTCAATGTAAGTGCGTGGAACATATGAACCATCTAAACCCAGCTGCTCCGCTACAAACATGACGTATGAGCGGTCTTTTCCTTGAACCTACACAAGAAGGAAAATATTTCAAACCCACAACATCCAAAACTCTTGGAAGTGTCAACGACCAGAGTAGAATCTACGGTATTCACACAGGCCTTTTGCATTGCATCCCTACAGAGATTGGACATGTGGACCCAAAAGAACAGAACACCGCAAAGAAAAAAGCATTCAATCTGTGACAAGGGCGGCAATTCAATAGTCCATTGACCATTGTTGCTAGCTGTCTCAACTATGTGTTTACGTTTCCTTTATAGGTATATTTTAGACAGCAAATTACAAGTTTACCTTTATCCAACATCCCCTCTCTCCATCTCCCAGGCCTACCCAACCACACTCCAACAGACCACCTAATTCAATCCGCCACACCGCACTCTGACCACCCAACAAGCAACCACAAGCCACTGAGAACGGATTTTCGAGGAAGTGGAGGTGAATTCAAAGTTGAGTGGTGGGTTTTCGAGGTTAGGGAGGGTGTCTGGGGTCATGGGGATGGGGAGAGGTTTCTGGGTGGGGAGGGACTGCAGGGTGGGGTTGCGCGTGGGCAGATGGCTTAAGAGCGAGGCTGTTGGAATGGGTGGTTGAGGAGATAGGGTGGAAGGCCGAAGGTGGGGCTGTGGTGGTTGCTGGGATGGGAATGGGATGGAGATGGAGATAATGGGTGTGAATGAGGATAAAGTTGGATATGAAGTCTATGAACAACCCAAACCCTACTTGCACTTGCTCACCTAATATGTAATTACCGTGCCAAGATCAAATTTACACAAGTAGGCGAGACATATGGAGTAGTATGCGCCATAGACTAAAAATTATAAATAGAAGAAACACTGTAAATTCTAGACACCACCATAAGTCCAATCTACACAGATGTATGTCTTTTTCTAAGTAGCACCATCAGAAGATTACTTCACAAATTACCACTGAACAAAATGTTGCAGTAACTACCAAGGAAAAAAATGGTCCAGATGTATATACCTGTACATACTGACGGTTCAGCTGCTCTAGCCAATCAATTTTCACAATAACCTTATCATCAGCAAAGATATGGCTGCGTCTTTTCAGGATAGTGGCGATGGTATATCCCAATGCCATCAAACCACCAAGAAGTCGGACGCTGACTTCAAACGTTATTCTAGGTGATATTATAAATGGACTGTCAGTGACCCATTCCTGAAATCAGCAAGTATAATTACTTAGAAGAGAAAGCCTTCATCCTGAAATGCAAACAGTCCTGCTCTTAGCAATTTTCTCATAACAAATTAAGTTTCAAAGTCAAACTGGTGAAGAAGCCAGTTGAATTTCCGTGAATTATTCTCTAATTACTTCTTAACATTGCAAGTTTTTCTCCTGACTCAATGAGCACAGCTTCTAAATCAGAAAATATAGTACTAAATAGAGTGTCCTGGATAGTTCTAGTATGTGTTTTAAGTGCACGAATGTTGACAGCTATTTTTGGCAAACCAGACAACACTCCAGATGCCTAGTGCAAACTTTGTTACTTTTTCTCGTCAATTGTAGCCGTTTAGGGCCATAATGTGTCAAAGCACAACATTCAAGGACATGGGAATCTAGACTGGACCTCATGGTTGACACTTATCACAGCACAGGCAGAAAGTGATGCTCACATATGACAAGTAAAGGAAGAGATGTAAGAAACATCTAGTATGATCTTTGACGCCTTTAATATCTCACATCTTATGATTTTCCTGCAGAATACTCTTAATATTTCAAACTTTTAATTAAATTTAAATTTTAAAGACGTGCCTTTAGTTCTGGACAAAGTACCCATGTCACATATTTGAGGCTTTGAGCCATGACGAGTTAAAACACTTAGATATCTATCTGGTGCCTGTATCGGTGCCTGTATCAGACACTCGTACCATGTCCAAATAAACAACAAAGAGAATTGACATACTCTAAATTCCTGCAACAAGTAGATGAGAATATAGTCCAAGTAAAACAGCAAAAGAAGACGCCCGGATACCTCAAACATAAGATTGTATTTGCCATCTCTGTTCCTCATCCTGAGATATGACTGGCATGCTTCAGGGTCTTCACCTGGGGGTAAAAGGTATATGTCATACGTCTCCTCTTTAGTTTCTTTATTTAGCTCTGGAATCACTTCCTTGATTTGATCCTCGGTCACAGTTCTTCTTGACTACAACAACAGAAACCTCTCAGTGCTAGAGGTACGGGAACAAAAAACCAGCTTAGAATGCTTCAGAAAAAACAATATGAAAACTTGGCTGAAATATATACTTGAAGAGTCAACCTTCAAAATGTAAGTAGGGTTCTGAAAGCCAGTAAATGGATTAAATTTGTTGATAATCTTGACATGGGCTGTTTCAAGATCTGGCTCTATGAAAGCCTTATACATTGGATATACCTGTCAATCAATGAAGGAAACCACGCTTAGAATTCAGAGTATAGAAAGCCCCATACACGAGTTATACATGCAATCTTAAACAAAAAACATTCAAAAAAAAAAATAATGATAATATTAACCGTTTCGGAGATCTGATGGATAATTTCTTCAGGCTCCTGACCCGCACGTTGAATGTCTCGTAGCACACGTTTTACTAAGTCAAAATGTACTCCGCCTGTGACTGACACACGAAGATCTAGAAAAGGCCTCAATTTCTCACTCAACGCATATATACCTTCGATAATCACAATCCGCGAGCTGGGCGCTTCAATTGTTCTGCAGAAATAAGACAGATTCTTGAAAACAGAGAGCATTATTATAGGAAAAATTTGGAAAAATAATGCTCCAGCACTAACTTGAAATTTCCTAAATAATCTTAGAGGGACAACAGACACGAGCAAATAGAGCTAAAGAACAGGCATATCTTCAAAAATGCATTGTTGAAGTATCAACCCATTATGCCCGCTACTTCCATTCTTAAACTTGATTATCCCCGAAATCACAACGAAGGGACCAGAAGGTCAAGCAAAGAATTCTATCAGAATTGTTTACTTGGAAGGCCCAAAATATGTGCAACAGTGGCTATGGAAATATAAATTTCACATAGAAGAGTATGGCAAAGACATCCAAACCTGTAGCCTGCGCGGGAGCTAGATTTGAAATCATAAATTGGAACTTGAACAGCCTTTCCTTCTTTAAGGCCACATATATTATCAAGTAGAGTATCATAATCTGTCAGCCGTGGATCTGTTTGAAAATAGCAGTGTAATTAGAACCTTCAGCCATCAAAACTAAACATATCAAACTTACTGCATAACATGATCTGTGGCTAAGGCAGAGAATAATTGCATTTGTTACTTTTACAGAATAGCATATAAAAATTATACAAGAACTACACAAGTTTAATGTGGAAAGCAATAACACATCAAAGGAGTATAATGCGCTCACAAAAGGGATGACTGAGCAAATGAGTGCATAATGGTTTTCACATACGCATGAAACTCATTAAATACCGTACAAAAGCAGGCACGCAGACAAGCTTAATAGAAGAATTACATATAGCTAAACAATTACTACAACGATGACAGGGATCAGTATCCAAGTATTGTCGTACCATGGTGTCCCCCAGTAATACATTCAGCCTACAGGAATTCATTACATCATTTCTCAAACTTACACGTTTTGACACTTGTGTGAGGCTTAAGTTTCCTACTAACCAGAACTCGGAGTATGGAATATTCATCACATCATTTGTGCATATACCAAAGTACTTGAGGCATACTTTATGGGTGAATTTTTCTGATAACAAATATTCCCTTTGTCCATACATGATCTTCCTTATATACCTAGCTAGTCCCTTTTGGATGTCCATGAGATCCTTTCCATTTTTGTGTTTTTTGTGGTCATCATGGTTTGTGACCCACGTCCCATACAGAATAGGTAGTTCTCTTTGAAATTAAATATACACAGAGGAAATAGCCGATCGATTTTAGCTCCTAACTAACGTATATGTGTTGCTCATACAAAAATATAGCCTATACGGGCACCATTGTTGGACTTTCTATAAGACCTATAAACTAATCCCCACCGCAAATACCAAATACATAAAGTATACCAAAAATCCGGAATTCAGTACTTAGAAGCAGACCAACATAAGATTGTCAACGCTCACCATCAAAGTTACCATCGATTATGCGACTGGCGTCATTATAGTTGTCCATTGATATAACAGCAATACTAGGCATAAAGTTTAGCATCTTTTCAGTAAAAACCGTCTTCCCAGCACCTGATGGGCCAGCTATTCCTACAAATATTATTCCATCATTCTTCTGAGCTAACAGTTGACAAGCACGGATGACTACAAAGAACCCCTTCTCATATGACAAACGGCCGTCAATTGGAACAATCTCATAGCGATCACAATCCTTTCTTTTAGTTAATCGGACTTGATCTCTTAACAATCCTGATCGTGGCCGCGGTGATTCAAACACAGGTAGATCTTCACCCATTTCGGCCATTCACAGTAACTGAAAATACCGAAAGAGAACATCGAGTGAATCTAATGCATAAAAAATCCTTTATTGCCTAAAACTCTTTAAGCAATTCCGCTACGTAGAATAGTAAATTACAGAAGAAAAAGAAATACATAGATTCACTTACAAGGAAAGTTTATGCAAAACACATAGTATTAAACATAAGAATATCTTCTAGTCATCTATCAGCAATATGTCAAGAATATCTAGAAACAAGACAAATTTACATAATACGAATATTCTTTCAGCCTGACATAATCTTACATGTCAACCGCTACAACAGAACCAATCTATGGAAGTACATAACCGAGTTTTGATGAGAAGAATAACTACTCTACTACCATTAGTAAGTATCTCTTGGGACGGCAAAATCCGTCTTAAGATGAAAGCGGGTCAAATATGTTCCCACTTGCATATATAAGACAAATCTTTTGTTAGTCTCTAGGCAACCTCCTTGTGTCTCATCCACCATACTAGACATGTTTTAATTTTAAGACGGATATTGTTGTATCAAACAAGAATTTGTGCTACTAGTAATAAGGAGACACTAAATGCTTGAATTCATGCCGGGTTTACCTAAGAATTTCTCATAAACAAACATTCAACAACAACAACAACAACATTACCCCAGCTCCTCAATGGCTCCCGTAACTTGCGGGGTAAGGAAGCTCGGATGTACGCAGTCTTACCCTCGTGTTAGTAACACAAAGAGTCTGTTTCCGAATGACCCAAGATAGAAAATGCGTCGAAAACTACATCGAATGACTAGTACTTCAAGCGCAGTTATTCCATCATAATCCGCCAATCTGGAACCAAAGAATAATGAGTCTTTTGTTCCTAAACTAACATTCATCTACTAAATAATGATCCGAACCCAAAACCTTAAATCGAAGATCAAAAATCTTTAATGCCCCCAACCCTTACCCTAGTTCACCCAAATGCTAAGGAGTAATTAACCAGAATTTACCTCCCAATTCCAAAGACTTTGGACAGTAAGCAAACTAGCAACACAAAACTCGCTACAAGAAAATTTGAAGGTAAACCCGGTTTACAATATTGATCATCGTACACCATAACCAATGAGAATACGCTTTTTCAGTATAACTTAGATTATGTTTTGTTAGTCATGGGAAGTATTGACAATTCCTACTTTCTAATACTAATTGGTCGGGGAGTACGATAACGTCTAATGCTTATATCGAGTGTACCCAAGAATTTCTCAATCAAATTAATTAAGTCTACAAATGAGTTAACAAGTACTGTAACAAACATAACGAAACTAATTATTAACAAAAACAGTATTAATTAAATTAAATGATCAAATAAAAAAGGGAAGGAGAAATGATTAATGCGATGAAGGGTATTGAATTTGATTAACGTACCTGAAATTCTGAAAATAAAAGATGAAAAATTAGGTTTATTGATGAGTAATTAGAGGGAATATCAAATATGTTGGATTAATAATGAAGAAAGTGGAAGTTTATATGAAGTTGGAAATAATGAGGACTAAAAAAGACTGACACGAGGGTGGTTCAGCAGTCGTGCTCACGCAGTCACGCTGCTCCGAAGTATCTGGGTGTTATTTACGATCAATTGTTCCGAAGTATTTAGTGGTATAGTCTTAAAGACCGTTTTTTTCCGGGTTTGGACCAGACCGGTTCTACATTTTAAAGAGAAATTGAAAATTATTTTAGTGTGGATCGGACTGGAGACCGGCCACCATATATTTTGGAACCCGGAGACCGGACCGGATCGGCCGGTCCGGGTCGGTCCGATTTGATGGTCCGGACCACTTTTTGAACATCCCTAGTCTTAAGAATAAAACGAGTTAAATATTTCTCATTTACCTACGAGTAAATTAATAATTACACCTTTTTATAAACCACTTTTCTAAAATAACTTCTTTTAAAAAGTTTTTAATAATCTACTCCCAAAAAATATTATCGGGTCAAAAATAACACCCAAATAGACTTTAAGGTGAATATGTATGTTTTTTTACCGATATACCTCTATTTTATTACTAACCCAACGTTCTCATTTTTTGTTTTCAGAATTCTCATCTCTCTCTCATTTGTATGTTTTAACCTTAATTTCTGGGTTTATAAGATTAAAAAGAACATACCTTAAATTATGAGGATGAAATTTTAGAAGGTGAAGAGTATAGGAGAGAGAAGACACTAATGCTTTATAAGCTACAGGAAGGGCATTTGCGTCAGAAAATTAAATAGAGTTAAAACCATAAAATTCAAATTTTGACGGATTTTCTAACGGAATGGTCCATTTGGGTGTAATTTTTTACCTGAAAACATTTTATGAGAGTAAATTATTAAAAACTTTTCAAAAGGAAGTAATTTTAAAAAAGTCGTTTATAAAAGGGTGTAGTTATTAATTTACTCTTTAACTAAATAAGACAATTAATTTGCTAGTCTTTAAAAGTTTTTTTATTTTTGTCTTACCCGTATTATTAATGTTCTTTTTGTTTCAGGCGGCTAATTCTGTCTGAAATAATTAAGAAGGGATTTAGTGATCATTTTATAATACTTCAATGTAATCACAATGGTCTAGTTAGAGCCATAACTCGTGGCAACGAGATCAGAAAACGTTGATTATTTTCTCAAACAAAATATCTCGTAAAGACGGCCAATTTGAAGAAAAAAAATCATTGTGTTCTGAACTTGTAACTATGAGTTATCATCGTTCGAAGTTTATTTCGTAAAAAAACTTTAACTTGCCATAACTCTCGACTACGAGTTAAGAAAACGACGAATTTTTTTTCCAAACCAAAGATCTCGTAAAGACGGTCAATTTGAAAAAAAAAATTATCATTTTCTGAAATCGTATTCAAAAGTTATGTTTAGTCAAAGTTTTTTTTCCAAAGAAAAAGGAATATAAGTGAAAATAAAAAAGTTAAGGGTTACACACTTAAACCGTTACACATGAGAAAATCCTACAATCTAAGAAGAAAGACAACCGTGCTACAAAAATATAAATTTTATTTTCAATAAATTATGTAAAGCATGCATCCAAACACCGATCAAAGGGTCTGGCACCATGCAAAATATTACAATCATATTCAATAATCGAGTAAATTATACAATAAACATTAATTTACGTATCTAAACGCACAACTTCACAGGTCGAACCATAAACCCCAATCATGGTTATGTTATGGTTGCGTCACATTCGTGCTAGTCTGTTAGCCAGCTCTTACAGGCAACCATTAGGCTGAACCATGCCGGATGTTGAGCCAATTGCATTGGTACAAAAAGCCGACGCTGGTTTGTTACTACCGTATGTCAAATGTACGTCTTCCAATTTTATCCCGGCGCAATGATATCTTGAGCTGCAATCTAATTTCACTGCTATTGGTGTTGCTGATGATCCATGTATATCTTGGTACGTTACCCCGTCTATTCTTACTCCTGATACCTGTTCAAAGCGATATACATTTATTTTAGATCGTCAGATACTCTGCCTTCGTCCAAGTCTATAGTTTACATTTGCTTTATTTTTCTCTCACAATATGAATCAAATGTAAACTATTTCTAAAGCAGGTAGAGTGAGTATAAAGCTAAACTAAATCTTTTTATGTATTTCCAACAGAGTATATATTTTTGTTATATAATTATTAATTGATCTCATATGGAGTTATATAACGAGGGGGTCTTAGAGTTAATAACTAACATAATTTTATTATATCTGTCATTGACTTGTTTTAAGAAAATGAAATTGATATCTACAATAAAATAATTGTGTTCCATATGTTAAAAACACTTAAATGAAAAAGTTTGACGATATATATTTCATTGGAAATGCTAAACTGAGTTTGTCCTTGAATTATTGTCCGTTAAAATAGTACAATATAGGTTAGAAAAACCGATAAATTAACACAAATGAAAAAATATACTACTCCCTCCTAATTTACATGTTATTCCCTTTTCTTTTATACACAAGGATTAAGAAAATGAATATGGACCACATAAAACACACTACCTCACATACAATTGAATTTGGACCACACAAAAGCTTCCAAATAAGGAAAGAGGGAACAAAACCAAACTAAGCTCAATAAGGATATATGGAACAACAATCAAACTAGGAGGAAGTATATCGTACCTGTCCAGGACAATTTTTATTGCCAGGGCAATAATTCTGGTCAATGATGATTGGATTTTGAGAATTAAGCATAGTCAAATGTTGGAAAACAACGTTTCTAACATATCCATTACTTGCTCTTCCCCATGACTTTATTCTAACTCCATTCTGAGTATTTGTAAAAGTGGACGTTTTGACCGTTACATTTTGTACTCCTGCTTCGTTTTGTTCTTTCCCTAAGCTTCCAATGCTGAAATTTCCCAAGTATATAATAAATCACATTTCAATACTTCAGTACAATATAGATAATCCGTTAGTCTCTCTTATTTTCGTCTGACACAATAAGACGGGGGTTTTGAATTATTTTACAGCAAATGTGACCACTTTTAAAAACCAAGGTATATTGGTCACACTAGTTTGATTATTGTGGTTACATCTTACCATAAAATGGTCGCAAAACCCCGTCTTATCGTTTAGACTAAATTGGTTCGTTTGAAACAAAAATTTACCATATTTAATAGGGATATATTTTATAGTTCATTATGTAGATAGAGATCGTACCTGATACCGTGGCCTGGACCGCAATGAATCCCTTCTATCCACAAGCCATTAGTACCCGGACCAATTGAGATGCAATCGTCACCCGTGCGAATTTTTGAATTCAAGATTGTGACACCAGTCGACAATTGGACATGAATGCCATCTGTGTTAGGGCTTGTCCCCGAAGCAGAGATAGTAACGCCTTGTACTTTCACGTTCTTACACCCGTTGAAAACAATATGATATAATTGACTATTAAGCGATGTTACTCCTTCAACTACAAT